>JAWQFJ010000624.1:0-30000 GCA_034096865.1 Theodoxus fluviatilis
GGGTTGAGGGATGTGGGGGTTGAGGGATGTGGGGGTTGAGGGATGGGGAGTTGAGGGATGGGTGGGGGTTGAGGGATGTGGGGGTTGAGGGATGTGGGGGTTGAGGGATGTGGGGGTTGAGGGATGTGGGGGTTGAGGGATGTGGGGGTTGAGGGATGTGGGGGTTGAGGGATGTGGGGGTTGAGGGATGTGGGGGTTGAGGGATGTGGGGATTGAGGGATGTGGGGGTTGAGGGATGGGGAGTTGAGGGATGTGGGGGTTGAGGGATGTGGGGGTTGAGGGATGGGGAGTTGAGGGATGTGGGGGTTGAGGGATGTGGGGGTTGAGGGATGTGGGGGTTGAGGGATGGGGAGTTGAGGGATGTGGGGGTTGAGGGATGTGGGGGTTGAGGGATGTGGGGGTTGAGGGATGTGGGGGTTGAGGGATGTGGGGGTTGAGGGATGTGGGGGTTGAGGGATGTGGGGGTTGAGGGATGTGGGGGTTGAGGGATGTGGGGGTTGAGGGATGTGGGGGTTGAGGGATGGGGTGGGGGATTGAGGGATGTGGGGGTTGAGGGATGTGGGGGTTGAGGGATGGGGAGTTGAGGGATGTGGGGGTTGAGGGATGTGGGGGTTGAGGGATGGGGAGTTGAGGGATGTGGGGGTTGAGGGATGGGGAGTTGAGGGATGTGGGGGTTGAGGGATGTGGGGGTTGAGGGATGGGGGTTGAGGGATGGGGAGTTGAGGGATGGGGAGTTGAGGGATGGGGAGTTGAGGGATGGGGAGTTGAGGGATGGGGAGTTGAGGGATAAGTAGTTGAGGGATGGGGGGTTGAGGGGCGGGGTTGAGGGGCGGGGATGGGGGAAGGAAAGTGGGAAAGTGGGTTAGGAATTAAATAGGTCTGAGCTGTCCCAAGGCCAAACCGTCGCTATCAGTGTTGATCTGATAAAGATTGGCTTTCAATGCTAACCTGCTTTTCCTTAGGTGTGCTATTCATTGCATGAGAGAAAGAAGAAAGTGGAGAGAGAGAGAGAGAGAGAGAGAGAGAGAGAGAGAGAGAGAGAGAGAGAGAGAGAGAGAGAGAGAGAGAGAGAGATGCATTTTTATGTATTGCCACCTTTTACCCTTTCATGTGTGCTCACAGTTTTGCCCCTTGGTCGCCGGCCTATTGGATCCGATAATATGAACATATATTAACAAAGGTGGGAATACCCAGAAGATAGGGTTTCAAAAAATGCAATGCCCTAGTTCATTACCAAAAAAAACCTGTCATAACAGAATATGTCTTCAGAGGAATATACATTCCTTCTAAACAAAATATACAAGGCAATTAAGGGGAGAAAAAGAAACATTTATTGCACTGCCAATATGACATTAATGAGAATTTGTGCTGAACCATGAGAAAATGTACCTAAAACTGTTGTCAGTTTGTACAAATCCTTAAACAAATGTTAATGGTGTAACTTTTTATCAAATAAAAAAAGTGATAAACATCCATGTCATTAATTAACCACAACACAAAAGACATGCTTACCACACAAAAGTTCTGTGAATTAGATGTAACATACAAAGTCGGCAGAATACATACACAAAAGAATCTTATTTTTTATTTCTGCAGAGCTTTAGAGCTGACAAAGTAGAGATTGAACCTGACAATAATGCCTTTTTAACCACAATAGGCTACACACAGCAAACGTGACAGAAACTAAACGTTTTTTCATGTCTGTGTGAAGTCTTATTAGAGAACACATTTCAAATCTACCCGATGCAAAGGTTAAAGGAGCTCTTTTTAATGCTTCGACTTTCCACCCATTAATAGGTGCACACTTTTACCCCCTGGTCATCAGGCTACCCTTTTAATCACTCAAACACCATCTCAACTCCCTGGGGAGCATGCAACTAGGCTGCAGATGAATGCGGCAAAGTTAGCTTTCACAATTTTCCTGCTCAGCTCTCACAGGTACCCGTTTTACTCCTGGGTGAGGAGGAGCAATGTGAATGAAGCACCTTGCTCTAGAAAGCAACTGCAAGATCTGCACAGTTCTAATGCTGCACCCACTAGCTGCAAGTGACTGCTGGTCAAGCGCCCTAAGCACTCAGCCACAGAGCCAAATGCATCCTTTCTATTATGAATGCTTTACAGGAAAGTTCATGGATGTTGACATACAATCCACTATTCCACTATACAGGTCCACCTTTATTGTTGCTGGAGAAAAAAGTCCATATGCATAAGTGATAGCGTTCAATAGGCCATGCAAAAGTCAAATTGAGCTTTGTGATGCTTTTTTCTGTAGTGACATGCCTCTGTCATAAAACTCTTTTGTAATTAGCCCGGACACCTGTAAGAAGAGTGATTGTACTGCCACCAAGGGCTATTTGCTCACAAGTGACATCATTTTAGAACAGCATTTGCTCGAGAAGTTCATGCTGGCATCATTCACAGAACAAAACTGAACTCGTTTGCAAAGTAGCAACAAATTTATGTGAAAGTAACACACATCCATTCTGGCAAAATATTTTCCATATACATGTACTCCCCTTTGTCCATGAAAAAACATGGGCGCACAAGGTGTTTTTGACCTTCAAAGGAAAATAAATCCTTGAAAAACCCTTTTATGTTAAAATAGCTATGCCCATATGGTCCCAGTGGAGGAAGCCTTAAGGATCATTGCAGACAGCCAAATGAATGATTAAAAGAATGATAAATGATAAATGAAGGAGTGAATGAATGAATGAATAAGATTTTATGGTCTATCAACATTTGTGGGCCATATGGCCATAAAACCATGAAAATCAATGGGGTTAGACTGTTAGCCATATCTCGTCCCCTAGTTGTTTGCTTTCTACGAATCACTGAATCACTAAGAAAGACAGGGTGGGTCTATTCTCACCCCCAAACCACAGGGGATCAGGCACCTCAAGCCTCAGCTGAAGCCAGGATAGACATCAGTGCCATGGTTCTTGGCATGGGTCACTTGCAAGCTTAGGCCAGTGTCCACATGTGTCAACATTTGAATGCCTGCAGATGCAGATGTTACAGCTATCAAATGTTGATGCATGTTGACACAGGCCAGCTCACCACTATGTGACTCATCATGCTATCCACCCCGTGTACATGTTTTGTTCTGTCACAAGTGATGAGCATTAGGCGACCAGGTGAAGATGGCCTTTAGGGAGACAGGCTGAAAGCCCCCAAAATTGACCCTCTTCCTACTAAGAGAAAAAGATGCCCCCCCCCCCCCCCCCCCCCCCCCCCCAAGGTCCCTGTGGGGTGGCTTGGAGCATCATGGAGCAAGGCTTGAATCCAATCTCACGTCATCAATGCTTCAGAGATCCCCCTCCTACTTTCCATTTCAATTAGCATTCTGTCCATTCCAGAGATCCATGCATGATCAATTACACGAATTATACTTTGACCAAAAAAACGAAACAAAAAAAGGAAAAAGAACTTGCAATCACTTTGAAAAGAACAAAACTTTCCTATTCAGGTGATCATGAGAAACTAATTCCTCAAAAACTACTTCATAATCAGAGACACAAAGAAAATGAGCTTTAGCAGACTGATTAGGGGTGCTACATGAATGTGAAATTCTCACAGAAGTGTAAATAAAGAAGTAACCATGAAACATTTCAAGCCGACTGACCTGACATTTGCACACTTGGACAAAACATTCTGTAAACTCTGCATTAAGTAACTCAACATGACTCATTGACTTCTCATCATAATTATTTAAACACAACAAATAATTCAGTTCTTAAGGTCATGGGTGGACTGAAGGAAGCAGTTTGTCCAAATGTCATGAATGACCAATCAAGAAGAGGGAAGGGTTTGATCATGAGTTGGAATGTTGATACTTCTAGATTTCTTGGGTTATGAAACAAATAAACAAATAAACAAACAAACAAATAAACAAATGAAAGTCACTGATTATAATGAGCACAACCTGTCTGAGAGTATGAATATTCTGATCAAACTGGTAAATGGATAAACATGGACACAGGGGGCATGTGAAATGGAAAAAGCTACATATACCAGCATCACAAATCAATGCTAATAAGTAGCAAGGAGGTTGACATCAAATCAAAATCCTCCCTGTGTGTGCATGCACATGTGCATTAGTGTGCATGTGTTTGAGTTTGTGCGCTAGTATTTGTGCGTGTGCTTGGGCGTGCATTTGTGTGTGTGTTCATGTGTGAATAATTGTGAGTGTTTGTGTGTGCGTGCACATGCATGCATGAATGGTTGTGTGTGTGTGTGTAAGTGTTTGTGTGTATGAGTGTTGTGAGTGTGTGTGTGTGAGTGTGTGTATATGTGTGAACATGTGCATATATAACAGCATAAGCACATGTCTACTACAATTTCCAACGATATTTTCCTATTTCAAAGATAATAAAAAGATTGCTTCATGGTTAATCACCAGAAGTGTGCATATCTCATTTTATTTCCTTGCAGGAAACATTTTGTATGCAGTTTGTGCAGGTTTGAAATGACAAAGACACACTGCTGCTGCTTCAAAATCCACAGTCACAGCAATGCTGGAATCGCCTGTTGTGGAAGAATAAACACAACACTGAAAGCATGAATGAGCCATTTAACACTTTTGTTTCTTCTTCCCACATACATTTCATTTGGCCACATCTGTGCTTAAAGCAAATCTCAAGCACAATACCACAGAGAAGCTCTCAGCATAGTAAATAACAGTCGTGGATGAAATCGTTGCGAAACAAGTTGTGAAAGACACTTGGCACTGAACAATTACTGAAGCTCACAAGTCATACCACAGTTTAAGCTGCAAGCCACTTTTACAGTAAATCACTGGAGGTCAGTCACTAGATGCATTGATTCAAACCAAACAATTCAAACTGTACCCAAAAAATCAAATTGAAATTGTGAGCACACCTTTATCTTTCAACAATACACCCAATGAAAAAGATAAAAGACTAAAAACAATATCAACATGTATGGCAATGTGCGACAAACTAGCGCATGTTCTGAGTAATCTCATCTTCATTCACAGGTATCATGAAAAACATATTTTTGTCCTAGAGCATAAGATGTGATACAGAATTAAAAAGCATTAGTTAAGTGAGCTTAAAAAACACAAGAAAAATGTTTGCTCTTTTGATGCACACAGCCCCATGCACCATTGAAACATTAAGGTGAGGACAAAACACATTTGCTTCCAAGTCAGTGTTACCACAGTAACAAAAATGATGATGTTTTATCTACAATTGAACTTAATCTAGACAACCACCCATGACATTAAAGAAAGAAATACATTAAAAATGTGATACACAGAAGTAACTACACAATGATTGAATATTCCTGCATTACCTGTTGTCTGATTGTATTTCTACAACTTATATTTCCTTGTCTGATGTCCTAAACTTTCCTTTTCCCTGCAAGAATTCAGTTCAATGTTGAGAACATTTCAAATTCATTTGGTCTCTTTTTTATCTCTCAAGAATGTATATACATGTCTAGACAAAGATAATTAACTCATAACAACTCCATATCATGTGAGATGAAATAATGTATCAGAATGCTCAAATGTCTGTCTTTAATTAATGTGCTACACAAAATAACCCTCACAAACGTAAAACTTGGGGAAAATATACATATAACTTAAAGCTCATAATCTGTCAGTAGCCAGTAAATCAAACCTCTCACAAAATAATTGCTTAAATCAGCCAGTCTCTGGGAGTTCTTTTCTGCAGACTTCATGCAGAGCTAACTACACACAGGGTACAAACCAGACTTCATGCAGAGCTAACTACACACAGGGTACAAACCAGACTTCATGCAGAGCTAACTACACACAGGGTACAAACCAGACTTCATGCAGAGCTAACTACACACAGGGTACAAACCAGACTTCATGCAGAGCTAACTACACACAGGGTACAAACCAGACTTCATGCAGAGCTAACTACACACAGGGTACAAACCAGACTTCATGCAGAGCTAACTACACACAGGGTACAAACCAGACATAACAATAAAGTAGCTAGAAACTCCCTACGGAGCGAAGCAGCAGACGGTCTTCAGAGTATGAGCCCCCGTCGCCGAGTGTTTCGGCCCTATAAATACATCTCCACAACACACTTTATCATGCAGTCTTACATGAGACAGAAAGGTCACATGACGAATAATTGATGCTTTCAATCTAAAGATTAGATTGAAGATGGAAAACAAAGGCAAATGGACAGAATGAGAACTGGAGAAAATATCACGATTCCAGGCACAACTCTGCATGCATTTTGTATGCAAGGAATGCTTAAAAGATTAATGTCACAAGATACTTGTAATTAATCTAATCCCAGTCCTTTTAATCTTCTGATTTCTTTTTGACCCCTCCTATGTGAAATTATGATTTCTTAATACAGCATATTGCCTCCTGGTGAGACAACAGAGCTGCTTTAGTCCTGTATGAGCTCCAAAGCACTCTGACTGAGCAGGGAGGTACCTTCTGATTGCACACCATTACAGACCTGAGAGCCGTCTTTTTTGTTCATTGTGAGATGAGACCTGAGCATTCTCACTCAGAGGTGCCATGGACCAGCTGGTAGAAGAGAGATTTGGGATTCTGCAACAGAGTCTGTGGAGGAGCAAACTCCGTCACCTGTCCATTTTGCATGACCAGGATGCGGTCCGAGTCCATGATGGTGTTGATGCGGTGGGCGATGGTGATGACGGTGCTGGAGGCAAACTCTGTGCGGAGAGTCTGCTGGATCAGCTGGTCTGTCTCCAGGTCCACGCTGGCTGTGGCCTCGTCGATGCACAGCACCTGTAGAGGAAGGTAATGAAATTATTGCTGAAGATATCTGATGTTTATGATGTCCAGTTTGTTTCAGTCCTCATGTGCAAAATGTTACTATTTTATCCCCTTGAAGCTGCAAGTCACAGGTTTTCAATTGTTTTAATCCTTGAATGAATATTTAAGGTAGATGGAAAACAGGATGGTTTAGCTATGGCAACAGTCCTTCATACAAAAACAACAGTTCATGCAACTGTGAAGAAATCGCTTGCAAAAACAAGCAGCATAATTTATCTTACATGTGTCCTCTGAACTTTGTCACACTATGATAGTTGCTCACTTAATAAACTAGAAAAAAAATTGCTAAGGGTGAAAAACCATGTTTTTCAGTGACTATCACATCCTAAATATGACAATGCTGGACAAAGACACAGCACATACCTTGCATTATTTCAGAAAATTACATTCATCTTTGTGACTGAATAAGTTATCAAACTCAATCAGTACATTGCAGAAACAAGAAGGGCAAAGCCCATACGACTCACATGCTTGACCTTGACCTTTATATGACCTTGACCTTCAGGTGACCTTCAAGGTCAAACAACTAAACCTAGCAATGACATCATACACTAAGAAATGATTTACACATTTTTTTCCTACCAAAAAAACATGTGACCTTGACCCAAGGTCAAGGTCATCCAAGGTCATGCAACACAAAGCTGTTAATTCAAGACATAGGAAGCACAATGGTGCTTATTGGCACTTTCTACCATGAGATATAGTCACTTTTAGTGGTTCACTACCCCATTTTGGTCACATTTCATAAGGGTCAAAGTGACCTTGACCTTGATGATATGTGACCAAATGTGTCTCATGATGAAAGTATAACATGTGCCCCACATAATTATTAAGTTTGAAACAGTTATCTTCCATAGTTCAGGGTCAAGGTCACTTCAAAATATGTATACAATCCAACTTTGAAGAGCTCCTGTGACCCTGACCTTGAAGCAAGGTCAACCAAACTGGTATCAAAAGATAGGGCTTGCTTTGACCTATATACCACTTGTAGCTAAGGTCGCCATTCTCAATAACGTGGGAGAAAATTGGGAAAATGTGAAAAATGACTGTTTTTGAGACCACATTTATGGCTCCTGTGACCTTGACCTTGAAGCAAGGTCAAGTCACTATGTATGTTTTTTGAGGCCTTGTCATCATACACCATCATGCCACATTTGGTGTTGATAGACTTAATAGTCTCCGAGAAAAATCCAACGTTTAAGTTTTTTACGGACGCCTGGACGGACGCCCGGACGGACGGACGACACGGCTCAGTACATAGACTCACTTTTGCTTCGCATGTGAGTCAAAAACAAAGCCATTCTCTGACAAAAGCAGCACCATGCAGGAACATTTTGGCAACACTTCTTTTTTGCAAAACATTCTCTAAGCAACAAGATTAATTCAACAGCATTCTCAAACGAAGTGTGCGTCACAAAGAAGGAAAGGCTCTTTACCTTGGTGTTGGTGAGCAGTGCGCGGGCCAGACACAGCAGCTGCCTCTGTCCCAGGGAAAAGACTCTGCCCTTCTCCGAGACCTGGGCACTCAGCCCTCCCAGTCGCTCCACAGCCACTCTAAGGTGGCACTTGTCCAGTGCCATCCACAGTTCTCCATCTCGGAAGCTCTCTGTGGGGTCCAGGTTTTCCCTCACTGTCCCACTGAACAGAAAGGGGTCCTGGGGGATGATGGCCAGGCGAGACCTGTGGGAAGACTGAGGGTGAGTAAAGCAACCCTTCATGCTGTTTGCATAAAGACAATGACCTTTGTAGAACACAACAGCTATTCAAAACAGGCAATGCTAGATGTCTGAACATTTTGGCATAAGATGAATCCCCTTCACTCAAGCAGTGTAAGCATGAACCAAGGAATCTCTGTTCTTCCTTTCTTTATCACTGCTTTACAATCTGCTTGAGCTCCACACTGAAGTAAACCTTTTCCTATGTGGACAGTGCAAACAGAAATTTTAAGATTCTTCACACTTGACAAAGAGACTTCCTATAGCAAATTTACCCATTTAAAATGCACCAGACAGTCATTTCCTATGGAAATTTTGTTACAGCAAGCCACTCTTCTTTCTGTGCTCTCCAACCAATTCTTAACTTTTCAGATTTTTACACAAGCATCTATCAAAAATGAAACTGAAGAGTTTAAACAAACGCTTGGTCATACATTGAAAAAATGAAAAATATAGAGAAAAACTAAGTGCACATTTGAGGAAAAAAAAATGAAGGAACAAAAGAACAAATACAAGAAAATGTAATAAATGAAAAATGGAATGCATGAATTACATAAGCATTGGTAGAGCACAACACAAAAAGTACATGGAAGAATATTACTTGCAATTTATGATGAATAGCACAAAATGGTTTTTTTTTAAAAGAGTGAATGAATACACAAAGCAACACTGTACAAACAAATAAATAAGAGAACAAAAACCAGACACATCAAGCACTTCAGCTAGCCAGCCTCACTCCCCCACTGCCCTGACCTGACATCCTTAAGGTCCAGGTGCCGGAGGTTGATGCCATCGATGAGGATCTGGCCTTCATGGATCTCCACCATGCGGAAAAGCGACAGGAAGAGGCTGGACTTGCCAGAGCCGGTCCTCCCCACCACACCCACCTTCTCTGCTGGCTGCGTCTCCAGGGTCACATTGTCCAGGGCATCCGGCAGCCCCGGTCTGTAGCGCAGTCGAACGTTCTGGAACTGTATGGCGCCCTGGATGGGCCAGTAGGGCGGGGGCTGTAGGAGAAACAGGAAAGGCCCATGCGTAATCATGCTAGCTTGATGGTCTATGTTGAATGTGTTAGTGTGGTAGTGAAGAATGCCTGAACTCACAGCCACAAAGAAGTCATAGCATTTTCATTTTCAAAATTGGTTTTCCTCTCACACAACGCCCCCCCCCCCCCAAAAAAAAAAAAAATTCACAAACAAACCTGTAATGAATATTCTTGCAAAATGCAAATTACATTTGTCATGTTTTGGAGACCTTCATCTGTTGCTGCATGCATCAAAGGCTTGAACCTTGAAACACAACTGCCAGAATGCTCCCATTTCAACACCATACTGCTTCTATCTTTCTTTCTTCAGTGAACATTGCAACCAGTAGGAAGGACAACTCAGGCCACAGTCAGAGAAAATTACAAGACAAAAAAATGAAGATCAAATGGAATAATATTCACAAATACAATGCCATTATTGCAAAATTGCCTTATTCAGCAGCTAAACTGTGTTGAGGGTGAGGTAAGTGGTGGGTTTGTACTCATTTCATGGACAAACGATGTTAGATACTCAACTATTTTACACAGAATCGTCAAAAGCACAGTGCGCCTAATTTGATCATTTCACTTACAAGCTTTTGGAGCAAACACTCCATCCTCAGGTGAGAAACACTGTCACCTTTGCCCTTCTGTTTGATTTGTTGGTCCAACTCTGCTCCACCTCAAGACAACTAGTTAATGAAAGACTGCTCCACCTCAAGACAACTAGTTAATGAAAGACTGCTCCACCTCAAGACAACTAGTTAATGAAAGACTGCTCCACCTCAAGACAACTAGTTAATGAAAGACTGCTCCACCTCAAGACAACTAGTTAATGAAAGACTGCACATAGAAATCAGCACTCACAAAGAGCATGCCATCCCACGCTTCCGAGGGAGTATCCTCAGTGTACTCCAGCACTCGCTCCACACTGACAAACTGCTTCTCGGTCTCGGTGAAGGAGGTGACCACTCCACTCAAGAGGCCTGTGATGGACAGGGAGTAGGAAATGGCCAGACCCACCAATCCTGTGAAAGGAAAATAAGGGCATATCATTCAAATGATACAACATTAGCAGAAGAGAGATGTGTATTGCAGTTTCCTGCTTGACTTCAAAAGCTGCGTAAAACTAAAACTGCTTATTGCTGTTCCACTAGTTATTAAATAAACTCTGTGGGTATATTACAAGACACAACTCACAAGGAGTAGATCTCAGCTTTGTGCATACCGTTAGCATCAACAGAGGTGACAGCAGGCAGTGGAAAAGATATGTTCAAAGATATTCAGGCAGATGATGGACCAATCAGGAAAAAAATATGCAGACCACTAAATTCACCTTTGTTCTCAACTGTCATGCATTCTGTTCACAATTATGCACAAAACACACTCCAAAATGTATGCATCTCTTTCAATCTTTTGCATCTTATTTTAAAACATCACAGTAGTTACAGATGCTGGCTAAAAACCATGCGAGGCCGGATGCTGATTGGTTGTCTAAGATAGGTTAGCACCACTTAGTTATATGACACTGTGATGTAGTTCCCTGGTGTGCACTTAATTCCCCCCACACTGTTCTTGCCCTATGCCAATGCCCTAGGGGGCCTTAAGTTCTGCCCCAAACTGATACCCCCAGTGATGTTTGCTGCTTTGCTTAGGGCCGCCCATGGTCGAGCTACTGGAGTAGGCTCTGAGAGTTCCACAGACATGGGTTCCAGCTGAGGAGGGGGGTATCGTGCGGCGGCGGCTGCCATATGTGTGTTTGCCAATTTGCTCTTGAGAAATTCAGTGTCATGAAAATTTTGGACACAGCAGTTCCTAATGCATGCAATTTGCAAGAGAGTCAATTCTTCTCAACTACATGTCTCAGTCAAGAACTAGTTCCCTGTTGACATTCAGAAAGACTGATATATGAATAAGTCAGTATCAAAATGCAACATGCAGGGGTACAGTGGGTCCTATTTAAAGGTTATCATTTGACAGAAAACTGCACGAATAAATGATGTTTCATGTCCATTCAGCAGCCAGCTGCACACAGTATCTAGAGGCATGTGTACTTACACTGCTCTGTGCAGCAGCTATAAGCACTTCCTGCTCCTCCTTTTCCTCTTTAATGGGAAAGAAAGAGAGAGGGACATGCACCTGGGTTGACAGCCCTGAAGTGATGCTCCAGCACTGCAATGAGGGCCACCCCAGTCACCATAGCAACACCCAGCATCTGCAGCCGAAAATCCAGCCATCGAGCCACCGCTGTGTTGGCAAACTGCGCCCTCTGGTTCAAGTCCAACCTGGTCAGGTTCTCTCGCTGGAACCTGGACAACACAAATGCAACAGGATGTCTCAAGTTAGGCCCTCTTGTGCAAGCACTCCTGTCAAACTTCTACACTTCAACCATGGCAAAAAGAAATTAGTCAAGTTCAAAACCCATCCCTGCTAAGGTCTCCAGTGACATGTCTTCACATGGAAGCCCTTGGAAGAAATGTGACAACTTGCTTCATCAAAATAATAATAAAAAACCTATTTCAGGAAATGGACAATGAATGTTTAAGATAACAGGATGACAAATGAATAAGTCTCCTTTTCCATGTCTGGGTTATATTGGTAGTACTGAGCTACCAAACATTTCCCGTTGTTTCTTACTTGTGCTGTATTCAGGTCATATACATGTATATCCGTCACTGAACCGCACATTGTATGAAATTAATACAATGTGTCCATTTTCCTACTTGCATTCATAATTGTCAGAAATGTCTGGGAAAATGAAAATAAGGATAACTTGCTCTCTGATCCCAGCTTAGCTTACCCAGTACATACACTAAAAGCAAAAACATGATGACATATGTGAAATAATACTTTTGTATATGTTGTAACAGGCGTAATCCTTCACAAAACTGGTCCAGGGAAACTCAGGGATTGAAACACATCATTGCAGCAACTTGAGATTATCTGTTAGAGCAACTGAAAAGCCAACACGGAAATACACGTTTGGCTCAGAGGAATTATTTCCCTTGCACAGCACCTCAGGAGGAACATTTGGGAACATTCACTACAAAATAAGACAGAAGGCACCTGACCTCATTTCGAGATATCAGCCAACTATATTGAGAGGAGTAATGTATGTCAGTTTTGAGATTTTGATAGATTTAAAACCTCCATCCATTTGTTTATACCATAACATCCCTTTTTGAAACAGTCAGCCATTTTCTTTGTTTATTCTGCAAAAATCAAACCTTACCCTATCGAAACAGAAGCAAAATTTCTTAGAGAAATCTGTACTTCGTCCAGGCATGAGTGATAAACAGTAAACAAATCAGCCATTTGTTGCACACTCATAGAGTAGAATCACATACAGCTTATGCTGCACCAACACCTCCCTCATCAGCTGGAATGCTGTGGTCATTGTGCTTTCAGGGCCAACTCCAGTAGCACTCGCACAGCCAGCCCCAAGCAGCACTTACGTGCCACCAGGAGGCATCTTGAAATCAAAATGCAGAGGTCATCAAGCCCATCAGAGCTCATCTCCCAATCCATCTTTCCTGAGTATTTTCCATTGACAGCTGGTCAGCTGGTCAGCTGACATTCCTAATTCAAAACAGCCATCATGGTGACAACACTGTTTCATAAAAAACTTTGACAACATTTTAGAGTCCTCTTTCTCAAATCATCAAAACAGTGGGTACTAACTGGTCTTCAGCAGCTCATAACTTTGTCATTATTCCTCCTGTGTTTAAAGTTTGCATCATAAGAGAGAGAGAAATGTTTCTCTGTTGTGACTATACTTAGAGTTCAGAACTTCCAAAGGGTGACATCCATCTCATTTTGTGGTGAAGGGTCACATTTTGCTGAGACTTTCAGTGATAAAGACAGGAGACTTGCCTTTCTTTTGCCCTCATGGCCCTGATGGTGGCCACCCCGGCTATGGTTTCTGAGAAGTGGGCGTAGATGGGGGACAGAGTGACACTGGAAATCCTTTTGACTTCTCTGGAAGTGTGTCGGTAGTAGTGCTGGAAATGCAAGCATGACAAAAGCCTTTTTATGATTGCTGATATTTTAAGATATTGCGCAATGATGTTCAAGTAGTATGGAAAAAAACCCCAGTAACAGATGCATGAAGCATGGTGTAACATATGCACAAACACACATACATGTACATGTTCGCACACAAATGAATTCACACATGTACACAAGCACATCACACATGTAGGCTACATTTGTGCAAACACCTATTCACACATTCAGTGTTTATGTCTCTGTCTGTCTGTCTGTCTGTCTGTCTGTCTGTCTGTCTGTCTGTCTGTCTGTCTGTCTGTTCAGTCACTCCGTCTGTCTGTCTCCAAAGCATATACATATGTATATATGTAATTCTTTCCTACTGCTCTGCACCTACCTGTATTTTGTAGTAGAGCAGAGTGAGGGGCACCAGAATGAGAATGAACCAGGGCAGTCCACAGCAGGTGACGATGACACTGCCCACAATGCCGAAGGACTGGGCCATGAAGATGTTCAGCATGAAGGCCAGCGCGTCGTCAATGGAGTACAGGTCAGAGGAGAAGCGGTTGACAATGCGTCCAAGGGGGGTTGTGTCAAAGAATGAAGTGGGTGCCTGAAAAAGATAAATTCAGCATTCTAAGAATGGATGATGGATGAATGATGGATGGATGGATGGATGGATGGATGGATGGATGGATGGATGGATGGATGGATGGATGGATGGATGGATGGATGTACACGTGTACGAACAGATGAATGGACAGATGGATGGATGGGTGGATGGACAGATGGATGGACAGATGATGAACAGATGGATGGACAGACAGATGGATGGACAGACAGATGGATGGACAGACAGATGGATGGACAGACAGATGGATGGACAGATGGAGTGATGGCTGGATGGATTGATGCACAGATGGATGGATAGATGGACAGATCGATGGACAGTTGGCTGGCTGGCTAGCTGGCTGGCTTTCATACAATTATACCAGACTAATTTAGCAACAGGTTTACTTGGTGGTCAAAGCAATAGGCTACTTTGACAATGGCAATTCCCTTCTGTTTCTTGATATGTAAGAAACTTCTAGTGAAATTCTTCAGTAAGTTCAGATCACTGAGCCCATGCCATTCTAGGGATAAACAGACTGAGTTTTAAGACTTCATGCAGGAACCACACCAGCAACCCTCCACTTAACATGCAAGTGCTGTCAAATGATCTCACCACAAGCAAGACCTGCTGCAAGGACCACTCACCTTGAGGACAGAACTCAGGAGGTTCTTGTGGAGGACCTGAGCAGCACAGATGCCCCCCAGGGCAAAGAGGAAAGCACGCAGGAGAGTGAAGACAGAGTTGGCGGCTGCCAGGGACCCGTACACAGTCAGGTAGAAAGCCACGTTGTCCTCTGCATAGGTCATGTCGCGCCAGGGCGTGGAGCCGTTGGTCACAGGGGCTGTGGCAGTCCACCTGGGCACAGTAGGAGTGATCAGTTTCAAATTAGGTACTTATTCAAAGTCACAAATAATTTGTTGCTAGTTTTAAAGTTGATGCTGAATCTGAGATCTGATTAAATCAAAGCAAGGCACAAAGTGGTTGCATTTATGTCAAAATATAATACTAAGGTCGATTCCAGAAATGACCAGCCTATCCAAAAACAGGATTAAACTACTCTCACACACACACACACACACACACACACACACACACACACACACACACACACACACACACTCACACGCACACACACATACATACACACACACACACACACACACTCAAATTATGCTTAGGCCAGATATGGTGGCTCAAAAGGAAGATATTAACCTCTCTCATCTCATTTTCCTCTCCACTTATTGAGTGGATCATGAAATACCAATATTCACATCAAGCTAAGCTGTGGCAAAGACTCACACAGTGTCAGTGAGAGAGGAGGAGGCATTGGTGACGGTGGTGTTGGCTTCATGACTATGTGAGACCCAGTAGGACAACCACCAGTCATTGATGTTTCTAGAGGCTGCAAGCACACATGAAACAATGCTCTCACTCTTCTCTACTGTGCATTAACATGATTAACCCATACAAGTTATTTTTGGAAGTTAAGAGCATTCAGAGTCTCAAGATCTTTTCTTTATTCTATCCATTGGTCTTTCATAATATTCTATCGCTCTCATTGCAGTCTATTCCAGTGCCAACATATCAGAATATGATACATGGAGGTAGGCAATGATAATTAAAGTCAAAGGTGGTTCATATACCAAAGAACCCCATTTTAAAGACTCAAGATGTGGTTGTAGTATCTTTACTTTTGCTTTTCTACATAATAAATCCAATCTCTGCTGTATTCTTTAACCCTCTTACCACCAGACGTCTCAGTGTGACCTGCAAAAAATGGCTTTTCTCTCCTGTAGACGTCCCGCATGACACCACACTTACACTAGAAGCTGCCATGTTTTCCATGGTTACGGTAATCTCGCAAGATTTCGAGCATTAGCTCTGCAGTGAATTGGCAATAGTCTGCCATTTTGATTGTTAATTTCTGGCGATTGAGTGAATTTTTCTTAATTTTTTTAATATTTAGATGTCGGACAAGCCCCAGCCAGGTCCATCACATGTTTTTTGCAAAGATAGCAGTGCAGAAAGCATTGAATTACCACTGTTTGACATGGAATAGGACAACGAGAGTGACCTGGATCCAGAGATTCTGACTAGTAAAGTCGACAGCGATCATCTTTGATGAAATGGACCCGCAATCTGACTCAGATCACACTAGAGAATTTGCGAAGGAAGTAGGCGTGCTTCGCAACCTGCTTGTGGGTGCATCAGCCTCTGATTTTCTTGATTTATTTCTAGATGATTCATTTTTCCAATATGTTGCGGAGCAGACAAACTTGTATTTATGCTATTTAAAAGCAGGCGGAAGAGAGTTGTGAGGACCGAGTGTGGAAAGTCACTACTGCCAAAGAAATCAAACTCTTCTTTACAATCAACATGTTTTAATTAAATTTGTCTCTATTTCGTTTTGATTTTGTCCTCTATGATCTTCCCATGTGAGGCACTGCGTTTTTTATCATAAGTCAGTGTGTGTGGTCAAGGGGGAGTTAACTCTTTACTTGCATGGGCTTTAGATTGTGGCTGTAGTCTAGAAAAGATGTCATAATAATGGTTTTGGGAAGGGAACTGAGAGTTGAGAGACTGCATCTTTTCAGAGATTCTTAGCTACTCTGTATTTCAAATTTTTGGTGCCCATTATTTGAGCCTCAAAGGAAAGCTGAGCATTTCTTATGTAAGAGAAATATGTCAATAAAAGGAAGGTATTACAACTTTTGTTTTAAAAAAAGTCTTTTTTAAAATTTAAATTAAGGTAACTGTTAAAATTTACTCGGTTGCCTCTCTTTTTGTGGGGTTTAGAGTTGGGTTTTTTGCTCAAGGTACTGGTGGTAAGAGAGTTAATATCCGAGTTTGGAGTTTCACTAGAACTACAGGCATCCCCACTTGAAAGATGCACCCACCTTGCATGAAGAAGAGGGAGATGAGGACAGCTGGGGCCAGGATGGCACCGACTGCAGCCCAGTAGCCTTTGTACACCAGGAAGTGAACCGAGCCTTCCTCCCGCTCCTCCTCCTGCACCAGCTCTCCCCCTCCCCTTGCATCTCCATCCCCCTCTCCCTCCTCCCCTTCGCCCTCCTCCTTGCTAGGCTCTGCAGCTTTTCTCTCCTCCACCAGCATCTGTTCCACACTTGGCAGAATGTCCTCAGGCCGGCCTGCAGCAAACAGCAGGCACAATGGAACTAGAGCTACGGAGTGCAGGTGAGGCAGAGGGATGTTATTATGATGAAAAAAATGGCCCGATGACAGATGACAAAACTCTGGGGATAAGAGTAAATCTCAGGCTTGCTAATGTTTAAGCTGACAGCTAGTCACCATGACACATGAAGAGATGATCTCATGCAACGTACATTGTACCTAGAATAATCTATTTTTAAACAAAAGAAATAAAGTGACCAATATATCAATTTGATTTTGAAATGGTATATTGGACTTGGTGAACAAGTATACTGATTGATGAGATCCAATTGACTAATTATAATGCACTTAATCCTCTACACTACAGTCCTAGCCAGAAGTAAACAGAAAAGATCGAAGATGCGCAGCAACAACTTGACATACAACTTACGGCTTCTATGTATTTACGGATACATTATTCAGCGTTGCACTGTTACCATCATGTCAATAAAGAATGTGACTGTCTCCACACCTGCTTTGGCGATCTTGCCGTCCTCCATGAGGATGACCAGGTCTGCCTTGGCCAGGAACTTGGTGTGGTGAGTGCACAGCACGCGCGTCTTGTCTCGCAGCAGCCCCATGATGCACCGCGAGTACAGGTGCATGGCCACGTGGGCGTCCACGGCAGCCAGGGGATCGTCCAGCAGGTACACGGCCTTGTCCTGGGGACCAGGCAAACCTCACTTACTTGTATCTCACTGACAAGAAACTAATGAATTTCTATGAAGAATATCTCATGAACGTAATGATTCAGTGTGATTATTACCGAGAGAGTTGACTATTCAAAAGATGTTCTGCTCACCTGGTAGACAGCTCTGGCCAGGGCCACTCTCGCCTTCTGTCCTCCACTCAGGGTGACACCGCTCTCTCCAATCTCGGTCAAGTCTGCTGCTGGAAGAACCTGTGCAGCAGCAATGGGAATAAAGGGTCTGTCATGACAGCACTCATTGTTACAAGGTGAATCATGGTGAGATATTACCTAGCACATGTATGTTTACACACACCTTTACCAACATGTATGGGTTAAATTGCACACACATGCATGCACAAAACACACTAATGCAAACAGAAACACTTACTAACACCAGCAAATACAAAGGTCTCTCCCTGCTTCTTTGGTATGACTTTTGGTGTCAGAGACCCTAACTTTCATTCAGCTGCCTAAATATTTCAGACTCAATGCAGAAATTTCAACATCATCATTTCCACATCCTCCTTCTTCCACATGTACCAAAATTCTAGTTCATCCTCATTTGTCCAGTGGACAACTTCATTTTTTCATTGGGAACACAGCACCATTACATTCCTCCAATCTAATGTAATGGCTTTCCTCCAGCAATCACTTTCTGCTGCTCAGGGATACTGATTCTGCTGAGCAAATCTCCATCACTATATATATGATAACAAAGAAGAGTTTTGTTGTTAGAGCCAGCTGAGCTGTCTTTTATGAAACGAGGAACATATGAGTGAGATGCAGTCTTACACACAAAGTTTAGAACATGCAAGAGACAAATCTTACCTTCAGGTCATCCAGGAGGGCACAGGCCTCCAGGACAGATTCATAGTGGCGGGCACTGTACTTGCGGCCAAACAGGATGTTGTCCCTCAGCGTGGCATGCTGCACCCAGGACTCCTGGGCCACGAGGGCAAAGCCCTCTCCCAGGTCTCCAAGACTGATGCTGCCAGAGCTGCGGTGCATCTCTGACAGGATGGCATTCAGCAGTGAGGTCTTCCCTGACCCCACTCGCCCTATCACCCCCACAAACTGGCCCTGGAGGTAGACAGAATTAGGCATGATCAAGGTAGAGAGGGTGGCAGTGGTAGCAGTGGTGGAGGTAGAGATCGTGGCAGTGTGATGGTGGTGGTGGGTGTGATCATGGAAGCAGTGATGATGATGGTTGTAGCAGTAGTGATGGTAACAGTGGCTGTGTTTGAGGCAGTGGCACAGGTGTTGGTGGTGTTGATGTTGGTAGTCAATAGTCTTCTTCTTCTTCTCGAGTGGGTAGTGAAGGTACTGGTGTTGATGTTGATAGTGGGTAATGGTGGTGATGGTGGTATGATGGTAGTGATGATGGTGGTAGTGGTGGTAGTAGTAGTGATGGTGGTGTTGATGTTGGTAGTGGATGGTGGTGGTGGTGGTGGTGGTGGTGGTGGTGGTGGTGGTGGTGGTGGTGGTGGTGGTGACTACACTATGATTCATAATAATGATCCATATGGCACAGAAACTCAGCAGAATGGGAAATATTATATCCCTGTGGCTTCACAATACTACAATACGACATTAGATTTTGAGCTGCATCACTTTCTGGTCAAGCAGCCTCAGGCCAATTTTCTTCTCTTAGAAGTCCAACAGACCTTGTTGATGCTGAGGTTGATGTCGGTGAGTTGAAGGGTTCTGCTGATGTCCTCAATGTCTGACTCTGGATGGCATGGAGGGGTCCAGGTGAAGTTGCCCAGGGAGATGCAGACCACCTCTGTGTCACCAGCATCCACTGGGGGAGCTGTCTCACACACACACACACACAGACACAAGATAGGGTGATGCACTCTCTACAGAAGCCAGTATGAACACCTGGGTAACTTCCCATAATCTCTCTCCTCTTTGTCTTTTCAACCTTTTTTCCACCATAGCCATCTTTAACTTCCCCATCCCTATCATTCTTCTCAAACACTACAATTTCTTCATCCTCCTCCTCTAAAGACACAGCTTGTGGCAGAAGCTCCTTCCCCTTTTCATTATCATCTTCTTTCTCATCCTCCTTCTTTTCTTTCTTCACCACAACCAATTCTCCTCCTCCTCCTATTATGCAAAATGTCCTTTTTAAAATCCTGGTTGATGAGAATAATATCTCATTGTCTCAAGCAACATCCAAAACTGCAGGTGTGAGTATATGTTTGTATGTGTGTGTGTGTGTGTGCGTGTGTGTGTGCGTGTGTGTGTGCTTTCATAAAGCATTTTATAAAGTCTAGAGACATGGTATCTTATGCTCTTGTCAATTTAAAGATCCTGATAGGATGATACTGGTTTTAACAGTGATAGGTTAAAACTATGAGATCATTCTCAAGGGTTATATCATACGATTTAAGAGTTAGATTACCTAAATCATTGATCACTGCACTGACATTAATTGATAGAAAATACAAAAACTCATACAGCTTATGCCTTTTTACAACAAAAAGCAAAAGCAATGATCTCTGTAGGACACTATTAATAATGTCACACTTCAGCATAAGACAATGTGTTACGGTTCAGCCTTTATTCCATTTTTCTATATTGTTTGAGACGTTCGCCGTGTCGATGTTTTGGCGGGAACAAGCTGAGCTCTGCACTTTGAGACCGGCTTGAACTGGCTGTTTCCAAAATTATGGATTATGCAATCATGAAGTTGATTGGTTAAGGATGGTGGCGCATGCGCTGTGTGTACCTCTTCAGTCAAAAAACGCCGGAAAACCTATTCAGTTGGCTCTAAGAATGTCATCGTGTGCAGACGTTTTTCGAGCAGCTCCATGTTAAGGTAGAACACGTTAAAATTCTAATCCTCCCTGACCATCTGTAAGGTTGTATCAAGAAGAACAGTGTCCTCCCTGAATGAAGATCCAGCTTTGTCGGATTATGACGCCGAGTTTCGTCGCATGGAGAGTTTTCATCTTTTGACACTGAGCGCTTGCTGAGTGTTAAAACCCATGTCAGTTCGGGTACATATGTGTGTGGGTGAACCCACTGGTGTCTATGGCCTTTTTATCCTCTCCTTTCGAGGTAGAACCTTGACAGAGAGTGTCGTTGTGAATGCCCATTCCTGAGTGAATATCGTTTTTGGGCAGAAATTTTCATTCGTGGAGATTCGAGAACAGTTTTCGCCCAGCTGCTTGAACGTGTGAGTAATTTGGGTCAATTTTGGTTTCGGGTCAGTGGAATTAATCCTCTACCTTTTCAGTCAGAGAGTAGACTGATAGAATTGATTGATATTTTCATTCATATTGCATTGAATTTGATTTCACTCATGATTAAGTCTGATTAAAGAAAATCTTTGATGAACATTGTGTCACGTCATGCGAGCGTGAGACGAGAGTGAGTGAATTAATTACCACCCCTCCACGAGTGATACCCCTAGACTCGAAAACAGAAAGAATTAGAGAATTGTGTGTGAGAGTAGAGGGAGGTGATACAATGCTACATCAATTTCTCTTATTCTCATGCAAATGTAAAGCTCTTTGAAATGAAAACTTTTAAAACAAACAGCTAGTCTTTACATTGCATTCAGATCACATTGCTACCAGTAATGATTGAAACTGTGGCTATTGCTGCCAACTTTGCAGGTGTACATTTCATTCTCAGTAACCAGCTTTAGTGAGCAACTCTTTCCTGCCTTACCGCTGTAGTACTTGTTGAGGTCCAGGTCTGAGGTCCGAATGAACTCTTGCACACGCTTCAGAGACACCCAGGCCTCCATGAGTCCATTGATGACCCAGGGGAAGGCGTTGAGGGGACTGATCAGCATCACAAACAGGGACAGGCTGGTAAACACCTGTAAATACAGGTGAATTAATGGTGAAGAATGTGGTTTTCACATAACAAATTACATTTACACTCAACAAATTGGTAATTACACATAACAAATTACACACATTAAATTACCTCACACCAAATAACACATACCAGATTTCACATACATGAAAGGCTGTTAAACAGCTTTGTAGTTTATTTCCCAGTAAGTTGGTCTAGTAATCAATTCCTCTGAAGCATCTGATGATAAATGAGCACATGCACAGACATATTTACACTGTCTCCATTCCCAAAGAAGCGTTCCCACTCAAGGTTGGCTTTTTGCAGCATCCCAAGTTTCCTGCACTACAAGATCTTGTCATTGCCTCGAAAGAAACACATTTACTCCTGCAAAGAAAGAGGCCACACAAATCGTGCATCCCATCAGCATCCATGCAAATTAAAATATTTTTTCTGCAGGCTGTGAAGTACCTCCAAGATGATAAGATGAGATAAGATGAGATGTGACATGATCAGACAAGAGAAAACAGAGATGATCATACAAGATGAAATGAGATACAATTATTCATCTATCAAAACATACAAATGGGCCTTGTGTATATATATTTACAATTATTAATCTATCAAAACATACAAATGGGCCTTGTGTACAGTCATATATTTAAAAAATCAAAAGATAGGAGGAAACTGCACTTGGAACAGCAAGGACAAGCTATAGTATTAGTTCAACATAAGTGAGCCCATGTGCCAGATAACAGCATGATATTTTGCACCTTTGCTGCAGTGAGCTTGTTTCCCATCAACACGTAGGTGGAGAAGGTGAGGATGGAGATGAGGACGGGGGTGGTGGCCCAGAAGTACACACACAGGGCATCCAGGTACTTCCGTCCCTTCAGGCTCTTCAGCTCTGCATCTCTGTAGGTCTGGATCTTCTTGGTGAAGTGGTCTTCCCAGGCATAGAACTTCACCACTCGGATTCCAGACAGAATCTCATTCATCAGCTGAAAATGCATTCAAAGCCTTGCATGAAGATGCAGCTGGGGGACTTACTAAGGGCATAAGAATGTAAATGATATTGGCATTGGAATGATGCATGCAAAGACCATGCATAGCTTTGTTTTCAACAAACAAGTATCATAATAGTTTCATCCCAAATTAGATATAAGGAAAAACCAGAAAAAACAAATCTCTGCACGACTATAATTTTTTCAAAATAAGTTTACATTACACTTTACAGAAGACGACAGTTTAGTTTTTTTCAAAAGATGTTTACATTACAGAGGGGAACATAATTCAAAATATATAATGAAACAACTATAAACAGGCAAATAAAATCACAGGAGAGAACAAATATATATCCATATAATACTGTGCTCCCCCAAATTACATTTATATCTTTATCTGGAATCGGCAACAGAATGAATTTTTTATTACATCATTCATCACCATGTAAGAGCAAACCTATGCTAGAACTCTGAAACCCCTTGAAGGCTTAAAAAGTTAAATACATTTTGAACAGCAATGACAACTGAAACTTTTACATCATATTGCTGTCTTACCTTGACTCTAGAGTCCTTGTGCTCCATCATGTCCTTGCTGAGTACCCCTATCTTGATGGCCAGCTGTCGGTTGATGGGGATGAGCACCAAGGCAAATGCAACGCCTGCCAGAAAAGCCAGGCCCACTTGCTGATGCAGGAGGAACAGAGATATTGCTATCTGGAAAGGCAGGCTCCAGAAGGCATGGAAACTGGGGCAGAAATTGACGATCCTGTCGGAGTCAGTGCTCATGAAATTAACGACCTCACCTGATGAGAATTTTGACATGGATACAGTGTTGACAGCGAGGGACTTTCGGTACACTGTGGTGATGATGGCACAACGGATCTTGTATCCCACATTCTGGACATGGTAGTTGAACTGAGTGGAGAAGAGAGCACTGAGGAGTGTGGAGGAGAACATGCCCAAGGCATACAGGTAGCCATGAAAGGTGGGCTCCTGCTGGTCCTCAATGTACGACACCAGGAGGTTCAGTAACAGAGGGCCTGCAAATCCCAGGCAGTCTGTCACCAGCTTCAGACCTCCCAGCAAGAAATACTCCTTGCCAAATGCCAACATCAGCACTCTCAGTAAACTCAGTGGTCCCTTCCTTTTCTGAGTATTCTGGTTCCTCACAGCTACACAAGTACTGTCAGATTCCTCATGCTGATCATAAGAACCTGCAACTGGTTCTACAAGGTACTGATCTGAATGCTCTGCAACTTCTTGCCTGAGGACATATGCAAATTTTCTGTTTAGGGATTCTGTTTTGAGCTTTTTAGGAAGCTGGAAGAGATCATTGGCATCCTGGATCTCCATCTTGGCTCCTTTGTGCATGAGGGGCTGGACCCAGTGGAATGAGAGAAGGGAGAGCCAGTTTGCTCCCTCCTCTGCCTCTGGAAGTCCCCCTGCAGGGTTCTGTGTTCCCACACCCCCATAGGAATGGACATGGTCCCAGGTCAGGCGTTCTGTGTCAGGTGAGTCATAGTTGATGGCCCCTGAAAACAATGCAGTGCTGTACTCACGTTGGGGATTTGGAATGAGTGAGAGGAGATAGACTACTTGCATGGCCAGGGTGACATAAGTAGAGTACTCCACCACTTCATTTCTTCCAGGGGTCTGGTGAAGGTGCTGAAGAGCCACAGATCTGGTGTGAACCACAGCAGAGGCCAGAGTGAGAAAGTACAGGACGATGACGGTCGTTGGTCCCCGCAACCCGAAGGAATGAAGGTGACGCAGATTCCACACCAACAGCCCGTGCAGTAGCCACGTCAGGGCAGTTATGCCTACGGTCAAGGAGTCGGATATGCTGACGCTGGCGTGCAAAGCCAAAGTCTGAATCACGACTTGGACCAGAGGTATTGCGACGAGACATGCACACATCAGGAAGCGCAGCCCCAAAAACCAAGTCCAGGACACGTGCACAGCGCTTCCTCCAAACCTCGCCCGGCACTGCGCAAAGTAGAAGACACTCGCCACAGCCAGGAGGACGTGAGTAGGGCAGATGATGGCGACTTGCTCAAAGCATCTGCTGAAGTCGTCCTCCGTCCACGCCACGAACGGGTCTCTCTGCCCGCAGAACTGCTGCCAATTCCACTGGTACTGAGTGCGGGACATCTTCGGAGGTCGCTCGACAGAACTTGGGACGAGTTAAACTGGACTGGATTCCCTTTGAGTGGACACACGTTACATCAGGTTGTACGCACAAAATGCAGTCTTTCAGGCAGCGGCATGGCAATGTGTACGCAGCAGATCCTTGAAGTTATCAATGGCAGTCATGCAGAACAGCTGAGAGACAGCACACGATCTTTGGTGACTGAGTGATTAGTTCAAGTGGACCGATGCGACCTTTTCTTCGTCCAAGCTGGAACTTTGATCGCAGTCACTTTTACAAGAAGACGACATCGTATGCAATATCATTAAAACGGCCATCTGCATCAATGCACAGGTAAAGACAATGAAGCAATCACCAAGAGATGTGGCAACAACGCTCCTCCTCCACGCAATTCTCCACAACAACAGACGACATAATAACTTAGCGGATCTGATCCAAAATATGATAATCGCTACAAACAGTTCTTTGAAAGAAATTTACTACGAAAAATACACACATAATGTATGCCCCCCCCCCCCCCCCCCTCACTCTCTCTCTCTCTCTCTCTCTCTCTCTCTCTCTCTCTCTCTCTCTCTCTCTCTCTCTCTCTCTCTCTCTCTCTCTCTCTCTCTCTCTCTCTCTCTCTCACCTGCATTCGATATTGTAGAATCGTAACAACTTGAAAATTATTATACATGTACTATGCAGGAGGGGTCGTTGCCAAAAATATGACGTAAAACATGCTCTGATTGGCGAGAAAAGTGGGATATCCCATCCGGTGTAACAAAAATAGTGCGCAAGCGCCGCAAGGCCGTGCGCGTGCGGCTTGTCACGTGATAAATTACGCCACGCACGTGGGCGAGAACTTCGAGTGGAGCAGACGACACTGCCAGGGGGACGATACGCTAGTGCCCTCATTGCGGCAGTGGTGGCCTCTGACTGAGCTTCGACTACGCTGCGTTTGCTATCTTGTCGAATGACTGAACTAGGCATCGTGCTTGCTTCTGTGGACACGTCAGTGAATGCTACTAAACTATGATACTATCGTTCGCAAACCCTGGGCGCAGGAAGTCAAACTGTCCTTTCTCTTGCCAGTCTTGGCTGAAGAGGTAAGTTGATTGTCGCGAAGTTTCTTATTATAAATTTATAGTCAATAGTGTAGCCCAGGTGTCGTTTTCGAGCTTATGGTGGGACGAAGAACGGCAGTTGATGTACAATATTGAAAGTTTTCGTGAAATCGAGCTCAGTAACTTATTTGTCGAAGGTCTCATGATAGCGCACACATAAGCCGATGCCTCATGCAAGAACGAGGGCTAGTGCACGTGTTCCACTCTGTCATGCTGAGTGAGTGAAATACGGGAATAATTATATACGTTCTGCGTGATTACTGAGCCGTACCGGCGTACGTGATAGCAAAGCTGTTGCTTTTATCTTCGCTTTACTCATATCTTGAACGTCACTCGATCGCGCTGTTGTGCTTTATCCACATGACTAAATTCTTGACATAATGCGCGAGTGTATGCACGCCTCAAATCAGAGCTCGAGCTTACACACGCAAATGGATTGATTAGAGCATTCTTCATTATCACATGACTTAACAAGACTGTGTACCGGGATTTTTGGCTTGCAGCCAGTTGCCAGCTAGCCTACTGAACAGTGGCAATCACTCATGCTGTCGACATGCCTTAAGTGACCGTTGATGCTCGCGCACCTGCTTTTTGTGTGGCCATTGGTCTATTCTGTCTTGTCCGCGTGTCTCTCTCCCTGTGACTTCGCCAAAACGAGCGAGGGCTGACGCCATGCTATCTGATGCTAAACTTGAGCGCTGGCTAGTTAGTGTAAGTGTTGTTAGTGAAAGAACGAAAGCATGCTTTTACTGGAGTACTTCGTGGATGATCTCAGAGGGTAACCGAACCTAATATCGTCTGGTTGCATTGCTGCGGTTAAGGGTAAGCGGTAAATGCAGTCTCGCCCGATATCCTGACTTCGCGCTGTTCATGAATCATTTAAAGCACTTGCGTGACCAAATGGGGGGTCAAGTCACTCTCCAAGCTGCTCTGTATCTGGCGTGAATCAAGATTATGCAGAAACTTGTGGAGGAAAAAATGTCAATCTAGGAGATTGATCAGTCAATAGATCAATCAATTGAAGTTTTACACCGGGCCATCAATGATCAAACCAGGTACTCTCAAGTCAATTGTTCCTCTGTCCAATACATATGTAATGTATAGGCCTACTGATCATTTGCATTATGTAAGAATTTAGTTTTTATTCAACTATACATATTTTGGGACGATTTCTGTGGTATTTTATGCTCTTAAATATATGGCAAATTACCGCATATTAGTGACTAGAATATAGACATTGCTTAGTTTTGCATGCTCAAGCTGATAGCGCTGTCTAGAGGTAGAACACAATCTCTATACATCCACAGCTCGATCTGTCGCGTTTGCGCTTTGCGTGGTTCATTGGTTGATTTATTGACTAGTGAAAATGAAGTGATCTATGCAAGGTTGTGCTGCCTGCCTATTCCCCTGTGGGTTGGGGGTTAAAAGAATAGACCCACCGTGTCCCCCAACGTGATTCGTAAAAGGCAAATAAATAGGGAAATGTTAACTTTATTTAGTCTTAGTCTAACCAAATCAATTAATTTTTCGTGATGAATGGCCTCACATAGCCTGCAAAGGCTGAGAGAATATAAAACGTATTCTTCCATCCTGCCTGCCTGTGTCATGCAGTGTGTCCATGCGTCACTGCTTTTCTGTCAGTCGATATGAGAGAGAGAGAGAGAGAGAGAGAGAGAGAGAGAGAGAGAGAGGGAGAGAGTGAGAGAGAGAGTGAGAGAGAGAGAGACAGAGAGAGAGAGAGAGCGAGAGAGAGAGAGAGAGAGAGAGAGAGCGAGAGAGAGAGAGAGAGAGAGAGAGAGAGAGAGAGAGAGAGAGAGAGAGAGAGACTCACTCTCTCCTCTCACTCTCTCTCCCCCCCCCCCCCCCCCCCCCCCCCTCCCCCCCTCCCCCCCCTCCCCCCTCCCCCCCCTCCCCCCTCCCCCCTCCCCCCCTCCCCCCCTCCCCCCATCAATCGGCGACCCTCCTCTCATAGTGATTGAAAAATAGGTGGAATGAGAAATGTTTGCCTTTAGCCCTGGAGCTTGTGCCAGCATAACCGAGGCGATATGTGTGTGTAGCTGGTAAAATTTTATTGTGCACCTTTGTGCGAGCTCCTGGCTGTCATATTGATAGTCTTGCAGAGGGTGCTACGGATTGAGAATGGGAAACTGGGCATAGTGTGAACATGGGTAGCGGGGTGGGGGAGGTGAAATTCTGTCACGACATGGTTTTGCTCTTTCTGTTTTAAACATAATGTGTATATGTGTGTCGGTATTAGTATCTGTGCGTAAAGTTCATTATGCACACTTTGCTAAACATATTGAACTCTCCAATGTAGGATGATTTCTCTCCTGTAGAGAGACACGCGCGCACGAACGAACGCACGCACGCACGCACGCACACACATGCGTACTGCGGTGGGGCACATTTTATATTCGGGCCAGTGGATTATAGTTGGGGTCAAGTTAATTTTCAATTTACTCTCCCGGTCGGGCAAGCAGTTTGGGAGGGTTAGATATGCTTTCTGGTAGTCCTGTGTGCAGCGTGTGGTCACGTCAGGTGCACCTACTGGCACTGGTGCCATTTGAAAAGGGGGGTAGGGGTGGGAAAGAGAAAACCGCAAAAACTGAAATTAAATGAGTGGCTGAATTTGTCACAGATGCGAAAGTGAGAATCATTGAAAGATGGGGGAAAGGACGGATCTAGGGATATCGTCAGTGCGTGTTTGAAGAGTGCTATTAAGAAATGTGACGAACAGGTTCAAGCAGTGTAACCCACTGTTTGAAACTGATCGAACATGGAACAGTAGATCTATGCAGAGTCAGTGGAAGGCATGCAAGCAAGCGAACAGGCAAAGGAGCAAACTGGAGTTGTTCTCCTGTGAGTTTCCAGGCATGTCACACCTGGAACAAGGCAGTGTACACATGTGTGGACATTGTACCGGGTGTTCACAGGGAGCACAGGTTTTTATCTGTCGAGAAAGTACACGTGTCCATTAGAAAATGCATTCGCACAGTCCCTATTTGCCCTTGTATACGTGGCCGGCCCTGCCAAAATGAGTCGCTTGGACACTGCCCAAGCTTCATCCAAGGGAGTCACTCCAGCGATTTTCACATTTAACTCGAATCAGAAGCTGACCCATTACTGCGTATATTCTGAGAGTTTCAGATTTCAGATCTACCCTTTAATTGTTATTTTTGACGTCTTGAGATAGGCACTGCAATTTCAATGACTAGAACACAATGGGACTAATCATTGTCGAACCGTAAGACTTAAGCCTACTCATTCAGTCATTGAGACCCAGATATTCCCTTGTATTAGTGTCTTTGGACACCCTCTCAAACCTTACTATTTTACTTGCATTAATTCGAGTAGGCCTCAACTATGGAAAATCGATCTTAAATAAATTGGTATTATTTCATGTTTACGCCACATACTGCGAGTCTCCCCAAGCTCCACCTTTCTCCCAACCCTCTACAGAACAAACCACCCCACCCCTCTACAGAACAAACCACCCCACCACACCCCTCTACAGAACAAACCACCCCACCACACCCCTCTACAGAACAAACCACCCCACCCCACCCCTCTACAGGACAAACCACCCCACCCCACCCCTCTACAGAACACACCACCCCACCCCTCTACAGGACAAACCACCCCACCCCTCTACAGAACAAACCACCCCACCCCTCTACAGGACAAACCACCCCACCCCTCTACAGGACAAACCACCCCACCCCTCTACAGAACAAACCACCCCACCCCTCTACAGAACAAAACCACCCCCCCCACTACAGAACAAACCACCCCACCCACCCCTCTACAGAACAAACCACCCCACCCCTCTACAGGACAAACCACCCCACCCCTCTACAGAACAAACCACCCAACCCCACCCCTCTACAGAACAAACCACCCCACCCCTCTACAG
>JAWQFJ010000624.1:35000-82500 GCA_034096865.1 Theodoxus fluviatilis
CACCCTTGTCGAACTTTCGCCATCCTTCATTAGTGTGTTATACTGCTATTTTGTTATGGCCACTCCTTTTCCCCTGCACCTTTATAGGCCGCAATTTGTGTGGCCTCGTTCTCCACTTACACCATGGATCCTGTATATATAGTGTCCATGCTTACACACAGCCGTCTTGTTGGCCGGAGAAGAGTTCACCAGGGGTCATGGTAATTAGCAGCGCAGCCATGATCGTAGGTTACACAATCTCCGGTGCTATATATTGGGGTATGTTTCGGATCTGTGTTGAGGAGTGATGATCGCTAGGTCGTGGCAAAAGGATGGAATTAAAGCATGCAAAAAGTTTAATTAGATTAACAACTATCCAAAAATAGTCACAATAGACTATTGTTACAATTACTTACATATAATTTCTGCACAAAACCCGCAGAAGATAAGTAAACATACCATGCCATGCCGTACGTACCTAGCAGACGAACACGATCGAACAATAGCCACTACGCCAGCAGACGATCGAGCTAGTGTGATATAATGTTTCATGTAAAGCTCGAATGAGTGGCAGCAGATAACTGTTTAGTTCTGGCTTGAATTGACAATTTGTTTCCCTGGTCAGGCGAGGACAGAAAATTCCCGATCATCGAGTCGATGAGTGCCCGATCAACTTGCCCGCATTCGGCGTAATGTAACAAGTAAAAATGGCATTAAAGCACAAAACAAAGTTTCATGACAACTAAAATCACCGATTACATTAATAACTGACCATAGCTATGTACTCAAACCGTACAAAGCAAACAACACGTTGTGAGGAGTGTCCGGGACACGCATCAAAACTCCGTGCACGCGTGATCATTTTGCTTTGCTCTCATTTGTTTCATCTGTTCCGACATGGTAAGCTGGCTATGCTAAGAAACCAACATCTAAATCAGAGTTAGAATCAACTAAGGTGATGTCCGTGAGGAAGAAAACGCGTTACGTTGACTCTAACAAGCCCGATGCATGGCGACATTACCTCAACAAAATTGAGGTGATCGGTCTAGTGGTTTTTGTGCTCAGTGGCCTTACACAGCCTATAAAGGCTGATAGGACTTAAAACTCCATCCATCCATTCATCCATACCACTACCAGCTGACGAAGGACCAACTTGATCCGGAATTGAGGAACATTCCGCCAATGAGCGCTGTCGCACCCGAGGTAGACTTCTCCACCTGGTGCAGGTGTTTAGGTTCGTCAATCCACCATAATAAACGACTACATGACATGACAATTGACGACATTTATTACCCAAAACAGCACTCGTATACACTCCACACACGAATGTATAATTACATAGGACCACAACACGTGCAATTTAAGAAAAGTGAATTTAATTACATTTAACACAATACGACCTGACACTTGCAAAGAAAGCGAACAATCACAAACCCGCGTAAGCAAGCCGGTCTATGCGCCTCTACACAACAAATACCGAAGACGATAACCCAATCAGGGAAAGGTCTCTCTAGGCAATCACAACTGATACACACAAAAGACCCGAAAACACCGACAAAACCCCAGCAATCTCACAGACTCCGACAAACCCCCTCTCACGCCAACAACAGGCGCCAACTCCTGTAACCCTCGACCAACGCCGGTGTCTCCAACCAATTCCAAACAACGGACTGCACCTCGCCCACGGCCAATGCCGGCACTCATATGCCCCTCTTCCCCTCAGACTCTCCCATCAAACACAGAAATCCACCAACCTTTCTCCAAGCTCAAAATCGCCTGCCTCTACTCCCATCAAATCACTGGTTAAATGCTTTACGAGTGTTCACATTATCATGCAAACGGCCCCCAGCTGACCATTCTTGCACGGGATAAACACCAAACACGAAATTCCACGTGCATCACCCATACTATTGCATGAAAAACCGCACTATGCATGAAAACAACACGACAAAACAGGCGGAGCGCACTAGGCAACCGTGAAACGCTGACTTCGCACTAATAATTTAAAGGCCATGTTACACGAGTCGTGATAAGCGCCATGGACATATTTAATTGTTGCACTCTGGACATCGGCGTACACTTTGGAAGAGTTCAAGAATTATAGGTCTTTGGAAGCCTATCGATTCTTCATAGCAGGATTCGTGGGGGATGTCTGCTGATTCTCGCCGGGTGTTCGTCTCGAAAGGTCAGAACTATTCTGTAAATCTTCTTTTTCCATCCTCTTCGTCTAGCTTCGGTCACCCTGTGCACAATCGGAGCGTTTGACTCCTCTTAATTTGTCTTTTTGTTGGTTGTTAAAACAATTTTTCACGCAGCAAGAAGTCGGCATGGATGCACGTCTCCCGTAGCACAGCTTAGCAGACAGCGCTCGCCTCCTACCAACATGGCTGAAAGCACGTGGCTTCTACAAATAACTCCTGAAGTGACGACAACGCCTCTCCGGCCATTCACGCCTATGTGGCGCTGTACATGTAGAGGGTTACGCTCTAGTTGGCTAGTGTCCATAGGACGGAGGATATGAATGATAGCAAGCAGGCGCTCTTACTGTCGAAGTGTAAGTAAGAATGAGGGGACGAGTGTGCTAGTACAAAGCCGTGAAGACTGGAAACGGGTATGCTGTGAAAGCGACCTGCTACAATAGGGGTAGATGCCAGAAGCGGGTGGGCGGGAAAAGCATTTACTCTGGTTGACAGAAAACATAGACGAAGGTAAGCGACAGAACGATGTTTGCTACGCACTCTCCACAGGCCAGGCCACCTGTTTGACGTTATGTTGAAACGACCCGTGAATGAAAAGATAGTAGTGCTCCTGTTTCGTGGGTGAGTACCATGGTGTTGTGTCCAGCCAGGGGTAGAGGCGGCCCTGTCTTTGAGTCCTTGGTGCTATTATTGGCTTGGCCGTCACGGAAATAGAATGTTTCGTTGACTTGGAGCATGGTTTGTTGTTATTTCTGTCGCTCTCTTCTTTCTCCCAGTTGTTTTCATGGTCTCTGTGTGTGTCTGTTTCTGTGTCTTTGTTCTTGTCTGTCTGTCTGTCTGTCTGTCCTGTCTGTCTGTCTGTCTGTCTGTCTGTCTGTCTGTCTGTCTGTCTGTCTGTCTGTCTGTCTGTCTGTCTGTCTGTCTGTCTGTCTGTCTGTCTGTCTGTCTGTCTGTCTGTCTGTCTGTCTGTCTGTCTGTCTGTCTGTCTGTCTGTCTGTCTGTCTGTATGTATGTCTCTCTCTCTCTCTCTCTCTCTCTCTCTCTCTCTCTCTCTCTCTCTCTCTCTTTCGCTCTCTTTCTCTCTCTCTCGTCTTGCTTTTCTTATCGCTAGATTGCAAAAGTCTGTGCGTTCCGATATATGATTTTCATTGGAAATAAATTGCTTCTTTCTTTTCTTTCTTCCCTCCCTCCCTCCCTCCCTCCCTCCCTCCCTCCCTCCCTCTCTCACTCCTTTCTCGTATGTTTCCTTTAAAGTTAACTGAATAACGTGCACTCTGACGTGCTTTTCACTTGAAATGAATGACGTGTTCTGTATTAGTTTCAGTTCCTCCACGCTGTGCTGAAGGAGAAGCGTCAGGAGTTGGATTTCCCACTTGGTGGCCGCAGATGCTTTTCGTCTGCAGTGCGTGATACGTGCTCTTAGCGGACTGAAGGTCAGCAGACGTCGGCGTCGCCCTTCATTATTCATCCCTGACCCGTACACACAGTCTGTGTTGTGTAACGTAAACTGGATTCATGACAAAATCTGACGCTTGAATTGCCTATTTTACGTCGTGTTGTATGCCCATAATACAAGGCTGCCTACACAATCTATGCATGCCCTCCAGTTGCTGGCACTACAGTGTTCACGACGGATGAAGTTTGGCACTGGTGCTGCAAGAGCATTTATGTTTGAGACAAAGTGACATTGCAGCAGTATTTTTGCAACTTAGAAAGTTCCTGTGCCGTCTCATTCATTTATGCTGCTTTCAAGAGTTGATCTGGAATAACCAAGTCCACAGTCCAGTTGCTATCAACTAAAACTACAGCAGATTGGAGCAGATGAAAAACTGTGACTTTGTCCCATGCAGAAGTCACCTTGCCTCGTTTAATGGCGTCACTTTGGTGCTGACGTCATCTTTGGAAATTTGTCTTGCAACCTTCATCCGTTTGCACCTTGATCAGATCAAAACCGCTCTCGAGTATCCCGCCGAAAATTTCAATTAAATAAACGATTCGTTGTCTTCCTGTAGCTATATCTTTCGTCCTTGACCCCAGTGACGTCATATATGGAAACTGACATACCACCATGAAGATGCCGCTGCAGCGTCGCGTGGCATTGAAGTGGCTTCAGGCCGTGCTCTGCGTGCTGACGATGATCTTCGGTCTGGGTACGTTCCTGCCCCTGGGCTACGTCACCCGCTACTTCGGGTCCAACTGCGTCCTGTACTCCAACGTGTATGTCACGCTGACCTCCAACAAGAGCGTGGAGTTGGACCTGGTGCAGACCACCTGGGGCGACAACGACGTCTGCAACTTCGCCATCTTCCTCCCCGTCATAGCGTCCGTCCACGCCTTCATCTGGGTCTGGTTCTTCTTCCACATGTACAGGCTGCTGAGGGCAGAAGGGTAAGTGGAGACCCCACGGCGGATCAGGTTCGGGGGTGGGGGTGGGTTGTGGGGGGTGGGGGGCACAGTGTGTGGTGTTATGGATGGGAGTGGGATAATTGTGCGCGTGTGATGTTTGTGCATGCGTGCATGATGTGTTTGTGCGAGCGTGTGTGCATGCGTGCGTGCGTGTGTGATGTGATGTAAGGAAAGTATGACGATGCTTACGCGCATGTGTATGTTGTTGTGAGCGAGGGAGAGAGAGACAGAGAGACAGAGAGAGAGGAGAGTCAAAATTTGTCCTCGGTTTGGATGCAGTTTTCTTGAGTTGTCTATTTCATGTTGCTTCATGGATATAATATGGAAGCTTTCTGTCTACAACTTTCACATTAGAATCTTGTCACCGTTATCAACCAGTTTGAACACTCGGGACACTTAGGCAGCAATAGACCTACATTCGATGCTCTATTGGTAATAGCGCCGTGTTTTGGCCAGAGTATCTGTGAAATTGTTCCTGTATAGCATGCATGGCATTTGTTAACATCCTCCATGTTGAAGTCTATGGCACACCTTACTTTGCAAGGCGTCTGGGGAATGTCTAGGAACATGATGTCTTAGTCGTCAACCCGATGCAAGAATGATTGAATGAATGTCTATGGCCTATCCGACTTTGTAGGCTTTTTAAAGCCATCGTTCTCGAAAATGATGAGAGCAGGGTAGAGTGGCAGCAAGTCAGGTGTCGATTTCCCCATTTTTTTGCACCTTGTCTCCCTACGGGATTCTTAAGAGGCGAATAGAGACATCGTGACTTGAATTTCGCCTACTTGTAGCTCTTCTAGGGATTTTCTTGCTTGGCCTTATATAGCCTTCAAGGGCTGATAGACCGTAAAAGTCTATCCATCCATCCCCAGTTTTTAACCTTGCTTCTGAAGATCCCCCTGTGGTTTGGGGGTTTAGAATGGACCCACCGCGCCTCCCTACGAGATTCTTAAGAGGTGTATAGATTGGGTCATCGTGACTTCATTAGCGTTATTCTCTAAACAATTCTAGTAATGTTGGTGCTTAATGGCCTTACATAGCCTACAAAGGCTGACAGGCCATAAACGCCATCCATCGTCTCTGAGGAATCGCTTAGGAAGACACCAGCTCACAGGGAGGTGACGATGCCAGAACAGGTCTGCAACTTGATGCAACTTGATGCAACTTGATGCAACTTGATGCAACTTGATGCCTTGAATTGCAGGCTTTCGGAGCCGCTTCTCAAACGCACATGTTTCTGTGTACGTCACAGACGCAACGTCGTGTGTTGACTGACTGAACAAATATGAGTCAAAGAATGTTTCGTTAGAGTGGAAAAAGGCATACCTTTCTTACTTACGTCCTACAACGGCATGCTCATTTTTATAAGGCCGAAAGAAATAAATAGTTGTGGTTACGGTAATAGGGTCAGAAAAAAAGTAGGATCGGTCGGTCGGCCCAACTTTAAAAAACAAAAAATTGAGGCCAGACTGAACGTAAACCACAATTTCTTTTTCGCGAGATTTTTAAAATAAATGTAAACACCTAAATAGTGGATTCCCCGAGTGCTCATAAGTCAGGGAAGATGTGACAGGACATAAATCGTTGATTGCAATCGATTTCTTCCTCCTTAGGGGGGAGGGGGGTTACATCGGAAAACAGTTTAGGATCGGCAAGAAAAAATAAAAGTTGGTCGGGTTAACGTAACCACAACTTTTTTTTTCTATGGCCTAACTGCAGGGAACAGCAATACGGCACGTTTGGGAGTTGCATGAACTTTGTTACATTCAATGACAGAGGGGCTTGCTTGACTTCCACCTGTAGAGAACATTCGCTGCAAACTGTCCTTGACTCAGGCTTTTGGCGCGACGACGGAATCATGCCGAAATCTTGTTGCTATGCTCGATGGCTACAAACAATTGATTATCCAGGGGAGGCTCGCGGGAATGATTTGCTGTTAAACAAAAGGTTGCAGGCGTCTGATCTCTGCTTTAGTTCTGCCTGCAACGCCGATGCTGACATCCTGACCCCTGAGTGGAATCTTTTTTATCTCGTGCTGTGCAGATGTTATTGGAACCGGGATTTTAAAGCCAGACTACATACCGTTATACTGATACGATTTTCAGCTATAAATTTCATTTAGTTAGAGCTTTTATCTGGGACTTGTATAATGAAATCTGTGAGCTTATTAAGAGGCAGAATGGAAGAGGACACTCTTAATTCGCATGTTGTGTACAGTGACAGACACTGGATTGTTTTGTTTTCATAACACAATAGCAAGATGAGTTTTGCTGTAACTAAACCTGAGCTGCATGCACACTGTCTTAAACCTCGGTCTAGGCAGAACTAAGGGAAATTATGAACAGAGGAATGAGTACGCTCAGTAATTGTATGTTATGCTTGACAACCAGTTCCCAGCATATTGGGTTATGTTATTAGTAATACTAAAAATTAAATGAGATAAGATATGAAGAAGAAACGTTCAACAAGCAGTTTATTTGTTACTCGTTTATTATTGTTAAACCCACTCTCTAGACCGCTGACAAGTTCTGTCAAAGCATTAAAATAAGTGTGAGGCTCTGAATAGTATGTGATACTGGAGCGCAAATACAGGTAAAAGTGTACTTGAAAAAAGTAATCCCCTTCCATTCTACCTTTACGATTCTTTCAGAGATGTAATATTACTCGGATAAGAGGGGGGAAAATCAAAAGTGCGCTATGACATACTGTCGCGGTTGGGGTAGGTGGAAGGTGGCTCGACCCCCAACCGGACAGTAACAAAATAAAAGGGAAATCCTTCCTCAGTCACTAATCACATTTGAAGACAAAGACGCCACAAACCTAATCCGACGTAAAAACAACTAACCAATTACATAGACATCTTTCAACCAAAACTCTCACTAACTGAACATGCAAATGAAAACAAAACAAAAACAATTATTCAAATATAAACCTTTAAAAACCGCCCAGCGGGCTTAATTCTAGTTCTTAGTACAATTCTTATTATCAATCCATCTCTTCTCTTGCGAAATAAAAACTGGTCTTTATTATATAAATTCCCTGCGCCAGAACCCGTAAATACCGTGCAACAGGGACATGCAGCATCAAGGTGGAACACGTGCAAAATCGCCGCTAACAGCAAGCGCCGACGCGGCATAACGCCTAAAGGTGTATAACGCTGCACTAAAAAACAATATGAAGTGGACTTAAAGTCACACCACCCACCATGAGCCGTGACAAACCTTTAATCTTTGCGTAAAATTAAAAACAAACAAACTGAGCCGTGACACATACAAGCACTACACATTATACCCATAGTATAAGTGAAACTGCTTGAAGAGAATGGGGCAGCTTTACGACTTGGAATGCTATTGGACTCCCAAACAACACTCCCTCACTCACAAGAAAGTCGGTCTTGGCACTCCTGATGACAAGGGAACACGAGATGCCGTCAGCATTGGGAATTGGATAGATCTGCGATGTCTCGCGTTCTCTGATGTCAGACATTGGCACCAGTGCCCTTCACCGCACACCCTGGCAGTGGCTGCATCGCACATGTGCTGCAGAGTATGTTGTTCCAGCACGCTGACTGCGACACCTTCCTTCCTGGCCTGCTGGGCTGCTGTAGTTGGAGAGAGTGTGCATGCATCGCTGATGGAAATTAGTTGTGGAGGCTGCTTGAAGCGTGGTTGCGTGTGGCGTGGATGTCGATGGTGGTAGTCAGATCATGTGCCCCATAAGCCAATTTCTGTCTTGTTTTCTTGACTGACGTGAGTTGCACGCCTTAGTTTTTCTGGCGTTTTGTTAGTTTGTGCATGTCTGCTTGCCTGCCTACCTACCCGCCTTTCTCCCTTTCTCCCTGTGTTCGTCCGTCTGTGTGACTGTTTGTCCGTCTGTCTCTGTATGTCAGTCCTCCTGTGGGTTGGGGATAGGAATAGACCCACCGCGCGTCCCTACGCGAATTGTAAAAGGCGAACAATGAGAGAAAGTGTGACATGACGCTCTCACTCTAACTAGTCCAGTGACTTTGTTATGAATGGCCTTACATATCCTACAAAGGTAGATAGGCCGCAAGACACATCCATCGGTCCGTCCGTCCGTCCGTCCGTCTCTGTCTGCCTCTGTCTCTGTATGTCTGTCTCTCTCTCACTCACTCTCTCACTTTCTCTCTCACTTTCTCTCTCACTTTCTCTCTCTCTCTCTCTGTCTCTCTCTGTCTCTGTCTGTCTCTCTGTCTCTGTCTGTCTCTCTGTCTCTGTCTGTCTCTCTCTCTCTCTCTCTCTCTCTCTCTCTCTCTCTCTCTCTCACACACACACACACACACACACACACACACACACACACACACCCCACCACCACCACCCATCCACCCCCGCACACACACACACACTTAATCTGACTCGGCTATCTCATGGTGCTACATCCATTTTGCTTTTGAATATTTCATAGTCTTCGTCTGGGCATTGCACCCCAAAGCATGGGAATGCTTTCTCCATTTGGGCACATGGACGCCATCAATAATGAAAACAACCTCTCGCCTTGCCTCCATTATTGACCCAGGGTTTGCTTCATACGCGCAGGTCTCCAGCCCGTCAACAACAGTGCTCACCAACTGGTTTAGATGTCATCGTTGTGTTTGGGGCGAGGATTTCTTAGCATGATTGTGCAGAAAATCGCGTTGCTGTCGGTCTGTTTTGACTTGATGGCACAAGCAAGGAGTCAAATAGGGCGACTTTCCACATTCTTTAGTTGCATTGTTTTGGTGTCGTTCGTGTCCCCCCCCCCCCTCCTCCACCCCCACCCCCACCCCAAACAGTTACTGTATACCCAACCCATCCCCCTAAAAGGCTATATTTACCAAGTGTGATTTCACGTTATCAAATAGACAGAAAGAGCGCTACTTGCGTAAAGATAAGTAGAGAGAGAGAGAGAGAGAGAGAGAGTGTGTGTGTGTGTGTGTGTGTGTGTGTGTGTGTGTGTGTATGTGTGTGTGTGTGTGTGTGTGTGTGTTTTCCATTTTATACGTACTTCTGTGTCTGTCTGTCAGTCTGGATGCCAGAATGTCTTAGGAATTCCCTGTTTTTGCTCAAGCTGTTCCTCTCTCTGCGGCCATTATTGCTCTGTAATTGACGAAATACCTGAAGGTAGTATGTTGACAAAGTAAATATTGCATACCTACCCTTCTTTGATGTACTGGGAATGTTCCTATTTGATATAATGGAGATTAATGATTAAATCTTGAATAAACTATTTTAAAATCTTTATAAACTTCTAAAGATATAATGTGTTTTTCGGATTTGCGTATCTGATACTGCAGTCTCAATCACTCAGTATTCTGAAACAGTCATGTAATGCTGGGAAAATGTGGGTGCCTTGCTGACTCGGTACCCAGGCCCATTCTACAACTAACCCCATATTCCTTCAGTTTTGCTCAGATCCTCTTTCCTCTGCTGCACTCCCTTGTATGATCCATGTTAGTAGTTTCTGTCCTGTCATCTGAAATTGAGAACTGTCTTCAGGCATCTGAAATAAAGAAGTGGTTACGGTACGGTACTCCGACCAATTTTTTTTTCCTGCCGACCCTGCACTCTTTTCGACCGTGGAAAAAATAAAAGAAAGGAAGGAAGAAATCGACGGTAATCAACGAATTCTGTGCTGTCCCAAATTCCTTCTGCCCTATGAGCACTCGGGGAATTCAGTATTTTAGTACAAAATCAGTTTTTCAGCGAAGTCCCCCTGTGGGTTCGGGGTAAGAATGGACCCACCGCGTCTCCCTACGCGATTCGTAAGAGGCGAATAACTAGGGACGCCGTGACTTGATTTGCGTTTGCTCTAAACTGTTCCGGCGATTTTCGTGCTTAATGGTCTTATATAGCCTACAAAGGCTGATAGGCCGTAAAACACCATCAATCCAATCCAATTTTAGCGAAAGACAAATAATGATTTATGTTCAATCTGGCCTCTTTTATATAGCAAAAGTTCAGGCCCACCCACCGACCCTTTTTTCCCCAAGTTACCGTAACCAATACTATTTTTCTTTTGGTCTTAAATGTTATCAATGAATTCAGATATATCCGTGAATGTCATTTTTTTCATCACTGGCATGTTTTTGGTTGGCATTGTGACTATTAGGAAATGCTTCATCGACGTGCTGTCTCTAAAACGCGTATGGTTTCCTTTGATTTATGTTGCCAGCAGTCCCTGACGTGTTGAAAGACAGAAAGAGGCAATAATTTATTTATTATTCCATCTCTCATCTGTTTATGGTCGTTCGTTTGTTCATTGATTATAACTCGTTTATACATTCACAATTCATCAGTTGTAATTGTTGTGAAGGTTCTAGATCGTCGTGGTACGGTCAGGTTGTTTATATCGGTCAGGTCATTGCCCTAGCATACGATCGAGTCAGGCTAAAATTATCTTGTCACGTGACGTCAGTTGATTTCCTGCTCGAACGAGAGACTATTCGAGCAGCTTCATTCACGAAAGATCTGGAACCTAGGGTTAGGTATAATAGGAGCGACAAAGCGAGAGAGAGACAGACATGTATGAGTCAGACACGAGTCAGACACAAGTCAGACACAAGTCAGACACAAGTCAGACACAAATCAGATACAAGTCAGGCACAAGTCAGACGCGAGCAGCAGATGCGACAGAGTTAAGGTGAGAGCTTAACTTTGTGTAAGGAGTGAGTCCTCTGCGGTACTGCGCGTAGAGTGAAGCTGCTACGAGTACGACGATTACTGTTTGCTGATTTTCACTACTGTGTAGCGATCAGTGCATGAATAAAGTGTATCGAAAACGACCACCAGGGTTTGTAACTTCGATTTCCAACTAGGAGAACCCCCGTACAACAAGAGAAGAGTGCAACATAATCGTCATCTCAGTGATGCAGAAAAATGAAACATTCGTCATAGTTCTGTTACCTTATGTCTTATTCTGGAATCGTCAGTGCACTCTCACGGTCGGTGTAGGTAGCTGGAGAGACGTGTTCCAGCATCTCTGGTCCTGTGAGAATCTCCATAGACAGCCTCCAATCCATCGAGAGCTGGACTTTGACGTAGGCTGTGCAGGGCGATGACGTCAGCAAAGGTCTGAAAATGTACTAACCTCTTAGACTCTTCAACTAATATTAACACCCCCCCCCCCCGAATTTTACACCCCATATAAGTACTTTAATATATCATAGTATTGTACGTATTTATGCATCATATATGTGACCGTCCCTCGCAAATTGAGTCGCTTGGGTACTTTGTTCAAATCGAGACAGCGGCCGAAGATATATTCATGGGGGGCACTCCAGTGATTTGGAGATATAGCTTGTTTCACAAAGCTGAACATTCCTACGAAAAGTTCATATTTCCAATCTACCGTTACACGATAACATGCATTTTTAACGTCTCTAGATGGGCACGGCAATTTTGATATTGTAAAAAACTTCGTCTCTTTGCGTAACACCCACTTCATCTCACATCGCTTCGGTCGCACTCGGGGAACTGATTGGTCAAGTACTTGGTATGGTTACTCACTGCGGGCTCTCATCTAAACGCCTAATTCATTTTCATTGGCCTTTGAGGGCTGTATGTTAGAATTAGCTCTGGGTCAAATTTATTTGATGTAGCTTGAATACAGGTAGGGGGTTACTAAGCAAAAAATATAGCTCAAACTTGAAAAGCCGTGTTCTTGAAATGCTCTTTATCTAATACATACGTATTCCAATTTTACAACTCGGCGACCACAGCTCACACCGTAATACTTTTAGTATCATTTTGAAGGGCACTTGCGATGACACGGAAAATGGAAAATTATCAAAAGTGTCCGAGCAACTCGTTTTGGGAGGACCAGTCACATGTCACATCCGGCTGGACAGGTTGCTCGCATGCTGTTGCCTTAACAGGCGTTACAGAAGTAACACATGTCACCCGTAACGACTCCTGTTGCCTTGTTCTGGCCACCATTAGTAGTGCTGGGAGCAATTCATGAGCCGTTTGAGGTAGATCTGTAGATGTGTGGACAACTGTTGAGAACTCCATGGACACACACAATGCAAATCGGCCCTTCCGTCACATCAGCTTTCACGCTCACCAGCCATTTGACTACTGATCTAGCGTTGTTTCACAATCCCTTATCCTCTCATCCACCCATTCACGAATGTATACCCATCTGTAGGTGAGAACATTTGTCCGTCCGTCCATCCGTTCATGCAAGCACCCATCCATCCAACCATCCATCCGTCCGTCCGTCCGTCCGTCCGTCCGTCCGTCCGTCCATCCATCCACCCAACCATCCATCCAACCATCTATCCATCCATCCATCCATCCATCCATCCATCCATCCATCCATCCATCCATCCATCCATCCATCCATCCATCCATCCATCCATCCATCCATCCATCCATCCATCCATCCAACCATCTATCCATCCGTCCATCCATCCATGCAAGTAGCCATCCATCCGTCCGTCCGTCCATCCATCCATCCATCTATCATCCATCCATCATCCATCCATCATCCATCCATCATCCATCCATCCATCTATCATCCATCCATCCATCCATCTATCATCCATCCATCCATCTATCATCAATCCATCCATCCATCTATCATCATCCATCTATCATCATCCATCCATCATTCATCCATCCATTGATCCATCCATTGATCCATTCATCCATCCATCCATCCATCCATCCATCCATCCATCCATCCATCCATCCATCCATCCATTTTCGCCCGTCCGTCCACGCATACACGCATCATCATCGCCATTGTCGTCGTCGTCGTAAATAATTTAACCAACTTGGTGTGCGAGAATCGGCAGCAGAAGAAATTATTGCCATGTTCCACGAGGCAATGTTCCACATGGCAATGATTCACGTGGCAATGTTTCCACATGGCAATGGCGGTATTTGAAGCAGCATAGTTGATGTGACGAGGGCACCACTGGCATGTATCACTATCAGCCGCTGCCGGCTGCAGCAGTGTCTGTGCATGATCATTTCAACTTAAGGCTGCTTGCAGCGCCTCGTAACACAAGCAAAATTCGCTGACTGTTTCTGTCAGCAGAAAGGTATTTTGTTTTTGGTCGTAACGTGGATCCCACGTGTTGAAGTAAAGAGGACTATAACCAGCGTTGATGTGGAGTCTTCGGAAGCAGAACATGTGTGCGCTTCACCAGGCAGCTGTAGCTGTAACCGTGGTACATGTTGTTTAAGCTTCGAGCGTGCTTGGACTTACAACCTTTGCTCTCGTTCTGGGAACGGTGAGAATGCAAGCGGGGTTTTGAGGAAATCCGGGCTGGGTTGTCGGAGACGCCCTTTAGACTCTGTACTCTCCCTCACAGCACTGACCCTTGGCTCTCGTCCAAGGACCCAGTCCTCAACAACAACAAAATACACCATCTTGGGTCCTTGTGACGTGTCTTGGGTCATTGTGACATGAAAGTTTGCCTCCTTCGTCTGCCTTGTTTGCTGAGGTGCTGTGGCAGTAGAAGCTCGCCCGGTTGTGAGAAAGGATTGTCGCGTGTAAATAGACCTCAGCAAGGAATGCTATTCGTTTCAGGGATAGCGCTGTGCAGAAAGTGCTCCCTTGACCTGACTAGGTTTTAAAGTTTCGTTTTAAGAGGAGTTCTTTTGCATTTATTAAAGCCATTTTAATGTATAAATCGTAGCACCCCCTTCAACATAAGGCCAAAAAAGTGATCAAGACAACATGACAAATATGTATAAATATACATGTACATGTATAATTATAGGGTCGGTAGGTAGAATTGAGACTGCTCACGTGTGTGTGTGTGTGTGTGTGTGTGTGTGTGTGTGTGTGTGTATGTGTGTGTTTGTGTGTGTTTGTGTGTGTGAGTGTGTGTGTGTGTGTGTGTGTGTGTGTGTGTGTGTGTGTTTGTGTGAAGATATGTCATGTATACGATATATTTATCAGAACTGAAGTCAAATTTTGTTGCCCGCCGAAAATAGTCTTTTACTTCAATAGTGCTCGTGGGGAAGATGAGACAGCTCGCAGTTTGTCGTTCATCTTCGATTTTTTTTTCACGATCGGAAAAAGAAATGAGGGGGGGGGGGAGAGGGACGGGAGGGGGGAGGCAGGGGTGCAGGGAGGGGGTGAAGGGTAGTGGTCGGTAGGTCAGCCTGAATTATTTCTTAAAATTTGTTTTTTATATTTTATTTAGAAGAGTCCAGGTGGAGCATAAACCGAACTATCTTTCACTGGAAACGTTCTTTTAACTTGAATAGCGAATGTCCTGAGTGCTCATAGGGCGGGTTATTACGCCTCCTTTTTTTTTCCTTGATGGAAATCAAGTTTAGGGTTGGCAGAAAAAAAGGTCCGTTGGATTGCCTTAACCACAACTATTTTTTCCTCTTAGGGTCGGTAGGAAAAACCAAAGATTATAGGTTACACAAAGATAGTTCATGCCGAGCTTTTGCTCTTTGAAGTTACAAGCAGCTAAAATTGCAGCGTTCCAAGCGGCTAGCACTATGGGAGATGCCTATAGTCCGTTTCAACATTGCACATTTAAAATGGTGGACATAGTCTCGCTTCGCGCAGAAAAAGCTGAATTTGGGGACACTAGAAACCCCATTCAAAGAAAATGTAAACCATGAACAGCATTAATTTATCAAAGCTGTATGTTGAATGCATCAAAAGGTATTGAAAGCTCCTACTTTTTAACAATCGAAATGCAGGTCACTCGCAGAACTACGCGTGCACGGGTCGACGTGATTGCAACGTTTGGTGACCCTGTTCTCTCTGTGTTAAAAATTATTATTCTTCAAATCGGTCAAATAGTGACGTCACTCGTTCTTCAACCTTGGTAGTTCATGACGTTATCGGAAATTTTAGAATTAGGTCCATCGCACATCTGTTGCTAGGCCATTTTGTGCGAAGTCTCCACTAAATCCTATAATCATGTGACTAAATACAGTGCAATGTTGAAACGGACTATAGGCATTTCCCATAGTGCTAGCCGCTTGGGGCGCAACGTGTCTCGACCCTCACGAGAATGAGCTAATGAACTATCTTTGTGTAACCTATAATCTTTGGAAAAACTGAGGTCAAATTGCCGTAACCAGCACCTTTTTGTTTTCCTTATCAGGACTAGAGGCCAGTGAGGTCAAATTGGTTTGCCGTAACCAGCACCTTTTTGTTTTCCTTATCAGGACTAGAGGCCAGTGGTTACGACGCTCGCCTTGCGAGGGGCAGGTGCGGTGTTCTGTGCAGCACTGATCCTAGAGTCGCTTCCTTGGGCAAGGTGCCTACTTACCCCGCAGTGCCTCTCCTACTGAGGAGTTAAACTGGGTACTGGGCGCTGCGCACTGGCGACCAGGGGTGAACAGTCCCCAATACTTGAGCCAAATAAGACATTGTAAGTTTTATTGTGTGATTTCTATTATCGTATCTAAGGTCGGATTTGAGGGCCAGAGCATACCATTGAGATGCCGCCTGCTCACAAGCTGCTTGTAAGTGTGCACGCTGTGCCCTGGTTGCTCAGCAAGAGCAGATGTTGCTTCTGAAGTCAACTGGATTATCGATTCCATATTTTCTTTACACATCCGTGTGTTGCAATCGATAGCACAATGAACGGGGACTGTGCGGCAACAAATACGGTTAGGGCCAAGACCTCTGTGTGCATAGGCACGGGAGGGGACCCTTGGTTTCGAGTCAGCTGTTTTAGAAGCTAACCTCTGTTCCCCCAAGCCCCGTTTCTTCCTCCACCCCAACTCCCGACCCCCGTAAAAAAAGAAACAGAAAATTGTGATACCCTGTACTGAAAATGATAAACGTCTTCCAGCCAATGATGTTTTCTGTTCTGCCGATAAAAAAGTGCGCTTGTGTGTGTGTGTGTGTGTGTGTGTGTGTGTGTGTGTGTGTGTGTGTGTGTGTGTGTGTGTGTGTGTGTGTGTGTGTGTGTGTGTGGAGAGAGAGAGAGAGAGAGAGAGAGGGAGAGGGAGGGAGAGGGAGAGGGAGGGAGGAGGGAGGGAGGGAGGGAGGGAGGAAAGGAAGAGAGAGAGGGAGGGAGGGAGGGGGGAGGGAGGGAGGGAGGGAAGGAGGGAGGAGAGAGAGAGAGAGAGGAGAGAGAGAGAGAGAGAGAGAGAGAGAGAGAGAGAGAGAGAGAGAGAGAGAGAGAGAGAGAGAGAGAGAGAGAGAAAGCGTTTGTGAGCGAATGTGATCAAATGCACTACCAGAACTTTCTTACTTTCAAATTGGCACGATCATCTATTGGATTTCTTGGTTTGCATTTCTTTGAGTGCATTTAACAAAGGACAGCTGCCGCTCAATACTTTCTCCTTAGCATGATAATGGCCCCTGAGCTGTCGGGGGCTGCCCAATGAATCGGCCGTAGGCGACCTCAAGCATGTGCCACCAAGGGGTACATAGGAGAATATTGCAAAGATATATTATTCCGATGTATTGAAGAATATTGCAAAGATAGATTATTCTCGTTTTATCAAAGGACCGAAATTCTCAATTGTTTTGTATCAGAGGCATGTTTGTATGGACTAGGTAAAGAGACCTTCAGCGTACAATTCTTGCAACTGTTGATGCATAGTGTGTTTGTACGGGAACTAGTTGTGGCAATGTTTTAGTAATTAGCCCCCATTGGCAGATATCGATCATACCCTCTCATACGAGTTTGTCGCTGAGAATCATTTACCACACGGCTTGAGACTAATCGCTGCAAAGTGCAATCGACAGAAAGGCTTTCACCGTATGACGAGGCGTGCAGTGGACCATGCCAAATAACTTGTATGGACTCCACTGTTCATGTCGAAAATGCTCTGCCTATACTCAAGGTTAATCTGGTAAATTACACTCGTGCACGGAAAGGCATAAAGGGGTATTAAATGGTGAAGTGATGTACTGTGAAAACCCGTATTTTCATCTCTTCATATATTCAGACTGCTCGTGCTTTTATGAACATGTAGAGAGTTGTTTGGGTTTACTCCATTAACTACGTACAACAAAGCGCAGGTTGTAGTATAATTAATTGTAGTTCGAGGTCATCGTTTCCATGTTCCTGCAACATGCAATACCAGAAAGTAGGTCCATGAATCTTTCCATTTGATACAATTCTGCAGGCTGGCGAGGCCACGATTTCTATTGAAACTTTCTGACTAATCCACTTCAGAGTAGATGCACATTAAATCAATGCACTGATTATAAAACCAAGTTGTCGGTGCAGCAAATCTGAATTCAATGAGGACGTGTTTGCAATTTTTCATGGAAGCAAACTTGTAACGGGCTTTGCTTAATAAGCTGGCTTTGCTTCGATGATCCCGTCATCATTGGATATTGGATTCTGCTGCAAAGTTGGGTCCTCTGTCTGCAAACATCGTCCAAACTGCCTGTGTGTGCAGTGTTGAAGTCGCCCAGTTGGGCCCTGGTGTTTGCTAGACAGCGTGAGTTACAAGGACCAACGCAACTCATTCCCGTCCTGTATTCCCTTGCTAACTGCCCTTGCCAGGAGATGTGTGCCTGGAGGGAGTTACTGGCGATAGATCCGTGCTTGGTCATATTAATGAGTCGCTCTGATGCCATGGAAATTCCCTCTTTGTAACGGAAAATTGTATTGAAATCGACGCATTGGCGCTGGCTCTTCCCATAGGTGGACTCGTTCCAACCAGTCTGGACAAGTTCCCGTGAGACTTCTGTTGCTATGGGATACTGCTTATCTCACTGGGTAAATCGATCGTTGTTTAGCGCAGTATTGAGGTGCTGCGACGAGGCTGTCATCTCCAAACTTGCTGTTTTGACGTGGGGGTTCAGGATTCAGTTTGACGTTTCTGTAGTCGTAGAATCTACAAGTACTCGCGATCGAGTTGTTGGTCGTGTGATGCTTAAAATCAGAACGAAGCGAAAAAGCCATGTCTGTCGAGAAGTTTCTGTCTTCATTTTGTACGCCTGTTCTGCACGTTTGATTGCTGGACAGGTCAAGTTTAGATCATGACAGGGCAAGATACAATGCGCTGTGTAACTTTGTATTTTGAAGCAAGAAGGGAAGTGCTGTTAAGAAAGAGGAGGGTCCGCAGTTTGCATCTGCTTCAAACAATACCTGAGGCATGACAGTCAGTAAGCCGCTATTGATATGTGGACGAAATTCTAGACATTGCACTGCATAGACATTGCACTATCCATAATTGTGACCGCGCATGAGAAAAACAAGGCTAAAGTAGGAAAACAGACAAAATAAGCTTTCAACCACAATAACAATTATTCATTCATGCGTATTCCAGAAAAAACACTATATTTTTTTAATATAATGTAAAGCTCAGGAAAATGTATATATGAACTAGTGCGCTGATGACTTTTTAGAGCGTTTTCTCTATAAGTGTAGTTCCTGCTTTGGTCTTGTTTCTCATGCATGGTCATATTTAAATCTTGGGTGGTGGGTGGGGAGGCTGCCGAAGCAGAACCAAAAAAGTCTTCTGCGTATGTGTGTGTGTGTGGTGTGTGTATCACTCACTCCCCCACCCCCCCCTCTCTCTTTCTCTATCTCCTCGCCTCGCCTCGCTCCGCCTCCCCCCCCCTCCCCCCTCCCCCCCTCCCCCCCCCTCCCCCCCCCCCTCCCCCCCCCCTCCCCCCAATCCCTCCTCCCCCTATCATCGCCTCGCATTTCCTCCGTAACACTACAGCGAACGTGTGTCCGTAACCATCGTTTTCACAGCTCATTGTCGCTGACGCCCTTTTCCGTTTCTCCCTGGATGACCTCCCCATGGTATTTGATGACGAGATCTGTTGACATCAATGAAAAAGCGGCGATCAGCATTAGCGCAAATGTCATCCACCGGCATCGGGAGGCCGCCAGTCGCGTGAAATTTCCCCGTCGTGCATTTTTCATTAGCAGGCTGTGCGGATGAAGTACCGTTGTGTGTTGTTGAGCTGGATCGTCTGCACTTGCAGCGTGCACTGGTTGGTCCCCCTGGACGTGGCCTGGTTTCTAACTTTGCACTGCTAGTGCAGGCTTGTTTCCGCGGTGCCGCCAGGACAGTCGATACCACTGGCCGTCTTTATTTTGTGTGTGTTGCAGTGTTGACGATGCACATCGTACACGTGCAATTGCCACTTGATCCGCGGATTTAACTTCTGCTAATGGGTCGTTTTAGATTTATGACATTTCATGCTTCGATGCCGTGGGGGTGGGGTGTGTGGGGGGTGGGGAAGGGGGGGGGGGGACAGAAATATCAGCATGTAAGTTAGTTTCGACGTGAAGCCTCTTGCTCTTGCTGATTCCGCAGCGTCCCCTGGATGAGAGTAAGATATCTCGTTTTGCAAATCACGCTTTGACGGTGCCCAGAGTGCTTGCATAGCGAAATTCAGGACAGACTAGTCTGACGAATTCGTGGCGCTGTAGCGTTCCTGTAAAACGAAAAGTGGTGCGGTTTTTTACAGGAGCAAAACAACAATGAAAATGTGTTCAGACTGCACGTCTCGTTTAATATACATTTGTCCTTTTTCAAAATCATAGAAAGGTGCAACTGTTGCGCTGAACGATTGAAGGTCGCGTGACGTATATTTTGTGACGCAGTTCGTTACTATTGTGACGTACTACGTTCAAACGGGAACACAGTGCGTTCAAAGTTGGACGTAGTACACGAGCGTTTTGGTGTCCATTAATAGGACAGTGTTTAATATACCACTTCCTTTGTATTTTCAAGGATACTAGCAAGCTGTTGTATTCGTGAAAATATCATCGAATATTGTATCAAAAACACCCCTAACATACCACTTTTCCTTTAATGAAAAACTTTTGGGATGAGTGAAGTTGGTTGCAAATGTCTTTTCCTCTTTAGGATTTGTCGTGTTCACTCAAACGAGTGCGAAATTAGTCAAGGCATAAAATGGCGAAGAGCCTGTGACTATGAGGGCTGGGGAAAGATGGACGATGGTTTGGCCACCAGTGTGTCGTGCGTGGATTGGGTTTGATCTTCCAGGGTTGGTTCGAACACACAGTTGGATCTGAATGATCCGATCCAGTCCAGTCCCGATGCCCACCAGTGGTCTCCGCTAGCTTGGAGTTGGAGCTGCACCTAGCCGTTAGCAGGGCACACTCTGAAGGTTCCAGCTGATGACAGGGTACATCATGCGGTTCCGGCCCGTTGTTAGCCTACTTGCAGACTGCACGAAAGTTTCCTGCAAGCGACGTCCATCTGAGTACAATCACGACAGATCGCGGTGATGCCTCGAGGCATAGCCCTACCGCAGCACTGACAACACATGGGTGCGCAAACGCGTATGCACGTGTGCACACGAAGATGCATTTACACTCATGCATGTACACGCTTACAAAATACCGGTATATATACATACAGAAGCCGCCCCTCCACGCACACGGCACGCACACACAAAAGCACACAAACACGCGCGCGCGCTCACACACACACACACACACACACACACATTCTGTCAAGGTTCACTACGGTGGTGACTTAAAAAGTGACCCTTGGCAGTAAACAAACAGAAGGGAACTTCCCACCCCTGGGCTAATTAGAGATTAACACAAACGCCACAGAACACACAAGAGCATATAAAAATATAATACAAATTTATTACTTTAAAACTAAATGTGTACTCTACAAGAATCACGAGGAAACTACGACAAAATAACCCCAGAAACTCAGCAAAAAATCCTTGTCCCTCACCCACTAAGACAAATCAAAGTCAAACGACCGAAAGGGTTTCCCACTCAATGGTCACAGAGACCAAGAACATTGTCTAAACCAACGATGAACCACCGAAATGCAAACAATATCCAGAACGCCAAACAAACAGTAGTTTTTCTTTCTCCCTCTTCCTTTTCCGTCGATTCGTCTTTCATCTTTTCTCTGTTCTTTTTTCCACAAAGACATTCTGAAATCCTCGACGCACTTCGTTAGTTCGTTGGCTCCAGGACTGTACAGTATGGGACAGTAAAATTCATATTGGCGTTCTGCCCATCACTTTAGAACATAGCATCCTCTGTCTCAGTCAACCCCTAACTCGGCCAGGGTGTCCGAATCAGTCCAACCCTTCATTTGATACCCCTCCACAGCCTTCCCTCCAAACTCATTTTTTCTCTCTCCTATCTCCCTCTCCATCTTTCCCTTCCCCTTCTCTCTCCGCTCCTCTCTCTTTCTTCTCTTCCCTCCTTCTGATGTCATCCGTGACGTCATTCTCCTCCAAATTGCACCGGATATTTCAACGTCATGTAAACTATAGAAAATAGTAGCTAGAAACTCCCTACAGAGCGAAGCAGAAGACGGTCTTCAGAGGAAGAGCCCCCGTCGCCGAGTGTTTCTTCCTTACACTCTCGGGGGGTGGGCCACACCTGGACTGAAAATATAGAAAATAGTGGTCAGCTAAAAGATAAACAAACTATAGCACACGGTATATTACTTTCTTGCTTCTTGCACACAACGACATTGCCAGAGATCCCAAAAGCACAGCAATAAACGAAGAGGTGGGGAGCTACCTCCCAGACCCAGAGAAGTACAAGAATAAGATCGAAGACAGACCATGGGCGTGTTTATTTGGCCTAAAATCTCGAGAGAATCGCGAGGGCTAGGCGTTGCCTACGTTCCTCGCTCATAAAGACGCACTCACCGTGAAGGCGGGAGGCCGAGGGAGGTCCGTAGCTCCCTCAATTGGTGTGTTCTATGAAGTGAAAAACTGATGTGATATCTGAATCGTCAGTTATTTCGTCTATCGGCAACTTCTTCATCGACTCTGGCGCCAGGACGACACCATGTTCTTCCGCCTTGCGAGATGATTGGCCGTTTTTCTAGCTGTAGGAGCGTCTCACTCGCCCTCGACTAGCCATTCAGGGAGAATCGCGAGATTTGTGGCCAAACAAACGCGCTCCATGACAGGAGGGCTTCAGACTCAGGTCCATCTAGACAGGTGACAATATGCACCCCCAGGAACGTCGACACGACCGCTCCTGAACATGCCTCCAAAACCAGGAGAAACAAACCAGCGAATACATTGCTCAGGTCTGCCCAATTAAGCAAGACCCAACACTGTCACTAAACCCCGTGAACAGCACCGCCCAAGAACAGCTAGGCACCGAGAGAAAACTCTCGACAGACTGACCTAGCCTCCAAATCCGTAAGCACCGATCTCCTCGCTGACAAGATTTTGAAATCAAAACAGCCAGCGACGTGCGCCGCAATGTACTATTGAAGTTAAGAGCAGAACAAAATGCCAGAGCACAACACTGAGAGCACAAACAATCACTTGCAAATCATTTGACACACACCAGATACACCACGAAGATCCAACCTCCATTTTAGGTCGTGACACACACACACACACACACACACACACACACACACACACATATACAATCAATGCTGGTCAAAAAGATACATGTAGAGCCTATGACTCTCGTGAACCTTTCCTCAGAGAGGAGATATCTAACACTGAAACTCGGAGGCAAGTTCAGGCACAAACACAGAAAGATACGGGCACCACACCAGTATCTAACAGCCTCTCCTTTGCGTCTTGCGCACGTACATCTGGTGCTGTTTGAGTCATGCAGCCTTTCTCCTGAGGAATGGAGCTCAGGGTCTGTTCCTATGTACGCCAGCTGCTTGAGGAATTCTTCTACAGGCCTGACTTGGGATGTCAGGCACCCTTGATCTTTTCGTGTCTGTTTTTCAGTGCAAGTCATGTTTTGTCAAGGATCTCCTGTCTGTCCATATCGTCACTATCGGTAGCCCTGCGCGAGATCTTTGTTTTCGTGGCAGCCTACCCTTGCATTATGTGGCTCGGTTGTCAATGCCATGCGAAGAGGCAGACCTTGTCTGTCGTGGAAGACGGGTATAGGGAGGTGTAGTTTTTGCGAGGGCGAGTGTCAGTAAGGTGGGTAGATAAGGAGTATATGTGTATTGTGCAATGAATAGTGGTGTTTAGTGTCAGATGATAGCCCAGGGGATAAGAGAACATGGTGTCCTACTTAGGATTAACTTTTACTAGTCGTCAGTCGAAAACGTTCACCTTGCACTTGATTTTCTCTGTGAAAGCTGCAATGTGCAACAGGCATGTGTATGTGTGCGTGCGCGCGTGCTCGTGCATGTGTGTGTGTGCGTGTGCGTGTGTGTGTCTGAACGTTTAATGGCATGTATTGAATTGTAAACATTTTCTTCTTCCTCCTCCTCGACCTCCTTCTTTGCCACCTCCACGATCCTCTATCATGGCTGGGCTGGAATAAGCATATAGGCCCTACATTGCAGAATGATTGATGGCATGAAACGACTGAGTGAAAGGTAGAGCTGGAGTCTGTTTTGGTTGTGCATTCTGTGCCGTTAGATGGGACCTGTTTCACCACCACTGGACACCTTTGTAGTGTGGAAGTAGCCTGCTGGTGGCAGTGCTTGTGAGCCGTAGTGCCTCTTGGTGCGCACCACACGTGACTCTAGCTGGTGCTTGAAGCACAGCTTGGCATCGTGGCTTCTGTTGGCCTGGCATTTGGAAAATGCAATGGCAATGCACTGGGGTCGTCATTCCCATTAGACAGAGTGCCTCGTTAGTGGAGGCCGTCTACCACAGTGGATGGGATCAGGTCTGTAGGTAGATTAAAATGCCATGGTGTTTACACTGGCGTTTTTCTCCATCACGTCATTGGCCCAGTCAGGTCAACGCCATATGCTTTTTTCCATTCTCTTTTTCTTGCTTGCCTCTTTCTTTCATCCAATTTTTCAGTCTGCTGAAGAGTATGCATTGGAAAGTTGTTCAGATTTCTTTTATATCTTCTCAGTGCATTTGACGTGATGATGCTAACTAAATTATTAAACTGAAGAATGATGGGGAGGGATGGATGAATAGCAAGACAGGTAGATGAATGGATGAATAAACAACTGGACATGAAGGATGAATGGTCAGACAGATGAATAGATAGTTAGAATGACAGGCTTTTTACACTAAGAATGTTTTAATTTTGGTAGTATTGGTAGTTTAGGAAAGTCTTTGATATTTCTAAGTCAACTGAACTCTTCATGCAGATGCATTTTGAACAAAGCTTTTCCTCCAGTTCATGAGGCCCGATTTGCCTGAAATAGAGAGTATATTAAAACAATGAGCAATTTCAATAGGACATATCTTTTACAAGCAAGCACACACACGCACATGTGCATGCGCATGTGCACACACACATGCAATTGTGCACATGTATGTATACACACACATTTTGTATCTATTTTCACCCACTGTAAATAGTCAACAGGACTTTAAAAACACGAATGGTATGTTGTTCAGAAAATTTGAATCATTGTGCTTTGAAATTCATCTTCAAGAGTACCGAGCAAGAAGACCATCTGATGTCATCCTCTCTTGTCCTTCACAGGAACGAAGTGTACTTGGCACTACCTGCAGTTCTGCTGCATGGCATTCTCTTCTTCTGTGCCATGGGTTCCAGCATCTGCATCTCACAGGGCATTTCCTACTTCTGCAGCAACCTGGCCCACAACGTCCAATACAAGTACGCTGCTTGCATTCAGTTTGGGAGCATTTTAAGTGTTTGTAGTTTGGAAGCATTCCTAGTGCCACCAGCCACTAGTGGTGGGATTCTTGCAGCCATTCTGGCTGGAAATGGTCTAGATTATGCCATTCTGGTTGGAGACATTGAAGGTTCCACTTGGATGGATAGTTTTCCAGATGCCACTTTGGCTAGATGATGTCTATATGCAATTTAAGCAAGAATGATCTCAGATGCCTCTTGGACAAGAAGTATTTTAGATACCATCTCAACCTGAGGGATTCAAGATGCCTTGCTCGCTAGAAGCATTCTAGATGTTATTCTGGCCATATGCTGTCTGGGTGAACTGCTAACTGGAAGCGTTCTATATGCCGCTTTGTAGTTGAACACGTCAAATACTGTCTTGGCATGGGTTTTTCAAGACAAGAATCTGAACAACTGGAAAAAAATGTTAATCATGCCTTTCCAATTGAAGAATCCTAGATTCCACCATGAATAAATGCACTCTAAATGCCTCCATGTGTGGTTATTGTGATAGACTAATGGCATTGAATCATTGAGAGGAAAAGTGTACTTATGAGAGCCAGCTACTGAAACTTTCCTTAGAGCAATGCTAGTGTCTTGTTCCCATGAATGCAACGAGAAAGTATGCTCCTACAAGAACAGTTATTGATAAAATTTGCCTTTGATCCCAAGGCAAGCAAAAATGACCTAAATGTGAAGTCTTTAGGCTTTCACTAGCTTTTAATGTGTCTGAAAGTGTTTCTTGATGTATATTTACAGATACACATGTGACAAGTTGCAGCTCTTGGAGTGGCATGTGCATAGTCCGATTACTCACTTCACTGTCTACCTGCATATTTCTCAGGTACTACAAATTCTTCTCTTGGCATGATGACAGCTTACTCAAATTAGGCATGAACAGATGCATACATTTTCCTCTGTGAAACTACATGGTTTCCTTTTGAACAAGAGAAAGACATGTGCAACCCTATGAGATACATGTATATGAATCTGAAATGTGAAAAAGATACATCATATATGTAATTAAAGGTAATATCAATATACAGGTGAAAGTTTATCCATGTGACCGCTTGCTCAACTTAATTGTTGATAAATGATTTAATTACAGTTTTTTTAACTCAGAATGTGAAATGAAGTGTTGATCAAATGGATACCATCACTTGAGACAAAGTAATTTTCCTTTTCTTTCCAAATCCCTGATATTGCATTAATCGTGTGTGCACAAACACACACAAGTGCACACACACAAACACGCACACACAAACACACACACAAACACACACAAAAACACACACACAAACAGACACACAGACACACAAACACACACAAATATACACACACAAACACGCACACATACATGTATACACATGCACACTCCTGCACTCGTTGAAACATGTACACACACGAGCATGCGCACATTTGCACGCACATACACACACACACACTTACATGCACCCACACACACACTTGCATGCACACACACACGCACACACACACTTGCACACACACACACAAACACACACACACACACACATGCATGCACACACACACACACACACACACAAACACACACACACATGCATGCACACACACACACACACTTGTAAGCACACACTTGCACGCACACACACACACACACATACACACACACTTGCATGCACACACACACACACACTTGCACACACCCACACACACACACACACACACACACACACACACACACGCATGCACACACGCATCCACACACGCACGCACACACACACACGCACACTTGCACACACATGCTTTTCTCAGTTGCCTATCATTCAGTCATCCCATTCAAAATGAAGACCTTCACAACTCTAATGAACTCGTGCACTGTGCTGTGGTTTCCAGATCTTCACCTGGCTGATGACTCTGTCCCTCATTGGTCAGTGTTGGGTGACTGCAGCCAAGTCCTACAGTGAATGCTTCCCTGCAGTTGACAAGCAGAGGCTGGAGCAGGAGGAAGAGAGGGAGGAGACACCGCAGCACAGCCAGCACAACCTGGACAATGAGACGGGGTCCATGCTGCTCCTCACTGCAGATGCCAGACCCAGCTTCAGTGGGTCCTCACCTGGCATGGTCGGCATTCTGGAGGACCTGGACGAACACAGGGAAGAAAGTCTGGTGGAGACCTCCACCGTCAGCACTGGAGCGAGCACACGGCAGCTGATGGTGTAGTGAAAGGAAGACGTGTGTCTCTTCTACACCTGATGCTTGGAGAAGGTAAATTTGAAAAGCACAGAGCAGCTTGTCTTGTGAACAAAGGAAGGGGGAAAGAACAGTGAAGAATTTGTTTGTACTATTTTTCCACACCTGATGTTTGGGGATTTTCAGAAAAAGTAATGGAGCAGCCTGACAAACTTCTCAACCATCAGCACTTTGAGAGAGCATGCTGCAACTTGTGTGTGAAAAGGGGAAAGGATAGTGTATAGAGTTTGTCAAAACTCAACTTTCACACCAGATTTTCAGAGAAGATTTGGATGCATGATGAAGGCAGTTTGGAAGACTCCTCCATGATCAGCACTGGAGGGAGAGCTCACAGCAGCTTGTTGTGTGGTTGAAGGAGGGACGGGTCGACTGATCTTGTTAGCGTTTGTCCGTGCTGTACTTCTACACCATATAGAAGGTTTGCATGAGTGAAGAAGGGGCCTTGCAGACACCTCCACTATCACATCTGGGAAAAGCATGCAGCAGCTTGTTGCGTGATGGAGGAAGAGAGGGAATGATCCTGCTAATATGCGCATGCAGTAGTTCTGCTCATCAGCTGGAACCCACAGTCATGGAGCCTTCATAACTCTACTCCAATAACTACCCTGGGCAGCCCAGAGGCACACCATGTCTGACAGGGAGGCATTTTGTAGGATTTGTCTGCGCTGCTCTCCCGCAGCTGATACTGGGAAGAGATTTGACAGGGATGGAGGCAGAGTCGACTTGGTGTATGCTGCTGTGTTGAACTTGAAGCCAGAAACAGACCTGCAGAGGATGGACAATCTTGAGCTTCTAAGACAGGTATGATAGATGCCCCATCACACCTGAGGCTCAAGGAATACACGCAAGGAGAGAGACTGATGCCCTTTGCTGTCTTCTACCCTAAAGTTTGAAGAAAACTTAAAATGTTGATATGACGTCTTCTAAGTAAACTGCTGTATTCTACTGAAGCTTGGAGATGACTTCTAAAGGATGGAGGCAATTTAGGCTGGTGTGCTTCTCTGTCTTCCTCCTGAAAGCAGAGGAAAGTCTTCAAAGAATGGAGTTGTTGCAAGGTTGTTTACACTGCTCTGTACCATCTGAAGCAGACTGCAGAACTGTGGAGGACAGGTCTGGATATCAAGTTTATAAACAAGGCTGTGTTCCCCATTAAATAGAAAAAGACTTTCATAGGATTTGATCCATTGATAGGTTGATGTACATGTGTTCTTTATTACTGAGGCAAGGAGCCCATTTGGGTGCACTTTCCAAAATGTTGCATGCAACATTCCCTTGTAAAGGGACTGCCAAGAAGGTTTGCTAGGGAAGCGGATGTGAACAGGTTCTGGCTGTGGGTATTATATAGATCTATGCATGGGTCTTTCAGAATATTACATGAATGGTAATATTCCATCTTTGCTCTGCTTAAGGGTATGAAATAATGCCAGTGATTAATAAGAGTGCATCTTTCTGGGTATGAACTTTCAAGCTCTAATAATTACTCTCAGAGAGTGTGATTCTGATGTAATTTTTATTTATTTATGCTGCAGCACCAATTCTTGAGAAGATGGCATGTAAAAAAATTGCATGTAGATTATATTTCAATGTATCCTTCCTTGGATGCCATCCACAAGAATTTAGTGCTGTGCTCTTGATTTCATGCTCAGCAGTGATTAATATGCTGTATGTTGCTGTACATTAGACACTGCTTCATAATCAAAATGCTTCAAATGCATGATAAATCCACAAGAATTTGTCCAACAATGACTTTTGGAAATTCAATACAGATTTTCTGGTTCAGGCTTGGAAGATGTGGAAATTCCCATTCAGTCCAAGGTTTGCCTCTGTCAAGACAGATGGAAATTCCCATTCAGTCCAAGGCTTGCCTCTGTCAAGACAGATGGAAATTCCCATTCAGTCCAAGGCTTGCCTCTGTCAAGACAGATGGAAATTCTCATTCAGTCCAAGGCTTGCCTCTGTCAAGACAGATGGAAATTCCCATTCAGTCCAAGGCTTGCTTCTGTCAAGACTGGTGGAAACTTTAGGGTCCCATTTCAATGGCATTGCACTTGTGTTCTTTTATGGTGGCTCATTTTACCTGATCAGATAACAAGTGTTTATGCACATACTCACCTACTGTATGTCTACAAGTCTCTCTCTGTCTTTGTCTGTCTCAGTCTTCCTCTGTGTCTCTCTGTCTGTCTGTCTGTGTGTCTGCCTGCCTGCCTGCCTGCCTGCCTGCCTGTCTGCCTGCCTTCCTGCCTGCCTGTCAGTCTCTCTCTCTTCTCCCTTTGTTACCCTCAGGAAATGCAAACCATAGAAATGTATCCTGGATATGGTTAGTACCTTTGTGTTGAAACCTAATGGCCTAACCTCAAATTAAGTGTTCCATGGAGTAATGAAAATGTGTGTGGTGTCAGAGTAAAATGATTGCATTTAAATCAGTTGCCAAAGATGACATATTTTGTTATTACCAGTGTTTTAAAAATTGAGATGAAGTCCTGTGTCGAGTAAAGTGGCATTTACCACTGTGACGGATCCCTCTTCCCCCCTTTTATTGCTTTGATATTTCTTTGTGTGTGTCATAAGACTGAAGTCTTTATTTAAATATCTTAAATAGGATATCTGCCCCTATTCAGACCAGAAAGTCTTAGGGAATTTTGGCGCAATGACTAGCCAGAGCGCTGAAGGCGAGTGTACCTGCAGTTTTCAAACCGCGTGTGTCCTCAATTCCAAGAGACACGATAAGGCGTAATTGGGATGACATGGTCCCGAAGCTATGGCCTTGACTTTCTTCTTTTTTTCAAAATCTGCAAATAGCCTGGGGAGTTTGTGCATGCGTTGTAATGTTTTCCCCCTTTCTACAAAACCAAGTGTATGCCCCCAAAAAGTTAGTTAGCTGGAAGCAACGGTGCCTGAGCAGACGCACGTCCAAACAAGCTACTCCGTGCCTTGAAGGAGACACGTTAAAGATTGGTCCCTCTGCCCCCATCCCTGTTGCCCAAATGATAGTAAATAAGGCCTCATTTGATTTACCACAATCCAGGAGAACTTGGATGTGCTGTCGCATCCCCACGATACTTCAACGAGGGGAATAATTTTCTCACTTTGCCGAATCAGCTCTAGTGAGAGTCGCAGCGATCGGACTCCTTCCACCGCCCTCTCTCTTTCTACACAGTTGCCCATCCTGCCAGCCTTCGCCTCCCTCCCGCCGGTCAACGGCTGGAGCAAAGCTCGCCTGCCACAGCCCGCTCGCCACCCCCGAAAGTTCGTCTGCTGTGGTGTTTTTGTGTGTGTATGCCCTTCACCAAGAAGCACGAAGGAGCATAATCTATGGCCTTTGTTTCTCGCTCGACAAAGCGAAAAAGTGAATAGATGGGCGGTGAGCCCTCAGATCTAATACCGAAATTCATCGTTGGAATTATCTACCCAAGTTCAGTGAGTACTCACATTGACATTGTCTTTGAATTTGAGGACTGAACTGTTGAACACTCTTCTCCATAAAAACGTTGACCAGTTATTCACTGCCCGAAGTCACATGGGCAGGGGAGAAATATTATTATTCATTTAGCTGCTTGAAAGCCACAAAGGGGCGATTTCTTGGTTATTGATTTCTTGATTATTAAATTCTTTCTTAATTATCAACCCTGCATCCTTCTGCATTATTGCATGTGCAAGAAAGAAAGATAATTTGTTACTTTCCTCCTCAAAACGTAAGAACCCCTAGACACATATATTAAGTAGAGCCCGTGTTTCCTTAAACACAGGAGGAGGAACGTAACAACCACACACTACACAAACATGTATATAACTTATGTTTAATAATCTATCACTTTCATGTTTTATTGATCTCATTAGTAATGTGGCATAAGCATTTTTTATACTTTGCCATGTTAATGTTTTGCTAATCTATATGAATGAAAGAAGTAGGATGTCTGTTTCCCTGTAAGATTATAGATACTCCATTGGAAGAAGGCAGATTCAACATGTCAAGAAATGATCATCTAACCCCTCCCCCTTTTTTGGTGTTGTAATATGGAACTACAGCTGCACTGTTGATGTGGTGATTGAACGTGGTTGTATCAAGTTATGAAGAAAGTGTGAGAAAGGAGTATGAGTGCCAGTTCATAAGACTTTCTCTAATCAAAAGTTTTTCACTGTGAGACATTGTAAGACATCCTACCAACAGATGCTGTGACAAAACATTTTTGTATTAACTGTTTATATTCAAAATGTACTAGGGGTTCAAAATCTTTGCAGATAATATTTGTAATATTCTTTGTAAATTTGTATGTTATCTGTTTAAATACAGTAAGTAGTGAAGAACAGTGTGGATTTATTGAGGCATGAATTTATGTGCCAATTTATTACCACAATATTGTTAGTTACCCTCACATTTTCACTGACATTCCTGGATGCATGTAGAAAAATGTATGTGCCCTTGCAAGTTATTTTAGTTGATTGACTGTGCTATGAGTAAGGTTTCTTTTCTAGTGTGCACTGTAGCTAATGACTTGAAATAAGGGTAAGAGAAAAGGGGCTATATATTGGTATGCATGCTGTTGGTCAGATTAATGTCAACTGTCATTCAGTGTTATTCATGTGGTCCAAATATCAGGTCATGGAAGGGATACTTGTGAATTCCCAGGGGATATCCAGTATTACCATATTTAAGTCTTTTTCCAATTTTGTGTTTAGCTTTCTTTTTCATTTGCCTGTAGCTCCTGTGGAGTGAGTGTTTTCAAGTTGTGAAATGTGTGTTTTAGACATTGTATTGTGGCATTCACATGTGCAGAGCTATGTTTAAAGACAGTGTAAAGTTGTGTGTCTTCCTTGCATTGAAAATGTACATGTCATGCATTTAGATCTGTGTTGTGACTTTGCGGAATGCAACATTTGTACTTATTGTAAGGGGAAGTTCTCCCATGTCTTTCAGAAAACTGGGTAAGCGAATTGTTAAACACTTGTGCATTTAGCTGTCTGCCATAAAATTCAGTTGTCAGTTTTATTATGAGGTATACAAGTTGTTCTCACACTCACTAAACTAAGATAAATTTTTATGCTAACAAAATAATGGAAAGGATTGCTCCATTTTCTTTCAGAAACAAAGCACAGCTTTCCTTGTTGTCCACACTTCTGAATGAGTAGTATGTGTTGTGAATTGTGTTGGGTTCTGTGGCCAAGTGGTTAGCAAGTTTGACCTGCAGTTGCTTGTGGCTAGTGGGTGAGACCTTCGAGACTGCATCCTGGAGCTGCATCTTTGAGCAAGATGCTTCTTCACATTGCTTCTCCCCACCCAGAAGTATAATGGGTACCTGTGAGGGCTGAGCTGCAAAATTGTGAAAGCTAACTGTCATCTCCAGCCTTGGTTGCATGCTCCCCAGGGAATTGAGATGGTGTTGGAGTGGGGAAAAGAGTAGTCCGGTGACCAGGGAGATAGTGTTTGGTTTGATCACCCATCAGTGGGGGATGTGGCAGCACATGTATAAAAAAGAGCACCTTTACCTTTGTTTTTACTGCTGTCAATGTGAGTTTATTGCATGAAAGAATAGAACATTGTTAACTGAAGTCAATCATTTAATACTCGTATTCCTCTGTGTTTAAACACATACTCAGTTGTTATTTGTGACCAGTCCTTTCAAACCGAGTTGCTTCGATACTGTGTTTAAATTCAGATATGGCTGAAAAGTCATCCAAGGGGATCACTCCAACGATTTTCAGAAATAACTCGATTCAGAAAGCTGAACCATTCCTGCATATATGCAGAAGGTTTCATATTTCAAATTTATTGCTAACTGACTATTGTTGATGTATTTAGATAGTCGCTGCAATTTTAGTGTGGAAAAAAACTTCGTCTGATTGTCCAACACCCCACTTTATCATTACATCTCTTGTTGTACCTGAGAACGGATTGGTCAAGTATTTGGCATGATTACATGCCGCGGGGTCTCATCTAAACGTCTGGCTCGTTTTCATTGGCCATTGAGCGCTCAGTCAGAATTAGCTGCAGACCAAATTTAATTGATGTAGCTTAATTTTAAGTAGGAGGTTGCAAAGCAAAATGCGTGTAGCTGGAACCTGAAAAGCCGTTTACTTGAAAAGCTCTTTGATACATACATATTCAAATTGTCATAGGTCCGCAATCACTCCACATTTACTTACTTACTGCCCATCGACCCTAGCAGGGTATGGACCGCCATCCACAGCTCTCCACAGTCCTCTGTCCTGGGCCAACCTCTCTAGCTGGTTCCAGGTGTAGCCCATCTTAGTGGTGTCAGCCTGAAGGTCACGTCGCCAGGTGTTTCTTGGACGGCCTCTCTTCCAAAGGGTAGTCGGCTTTGTGGCTTCCTCTCGGCTTTCACCACACAGCGTCATAGGTCTTCACGATGAAGAACCTTCCTCTCCCAGGATAAAAGTGTCTGTTTCTTCTGTTGACGTTTCTGTAGCGAGCTCTTTTTTTACGGGGTGGGGTTGCAAGCCCCACGCCCAACTCTCCTCCTTTTGCAGCCGGGCTTGAGACCGTCCTTGGCGGAACCACTCCACATATCATAGTAAATTTAAAGAGCATTTAGTACCCTTTACAATGACAGAATCGGAAAATCGCAAAACGTATCTTGGGACGACTTGTCACATTTGTGTAGAAGACCCATGTAACTTGTCATGTATCCATACCCATATCTATTGTATGACGCTGCATTGTTGCCTTGGCGAAGACTGAGGATCAGAATACACAGAGTGCTTTCATTGATAGCGATTCGTTATCTCGCCTTTGATCAACATGCTCGCGAGTAGCGAGTGAGAGAAAGGGTCGTCTGCTAGTAAGGCTGACGTATTTACCTTCCCTTACTAAAACCTACCGCCAAGACGAGTCCACTGCTCAATCAGCTGCTCAATCTTTCAACGGGTTGTGTTGATATCAACGTGTCATTTTGATGTAAGGAAATTATTGCCAGATTTGACTGAATCGTCTGCTTTTAATGTGGATGAAACTGTTTGTAATCTTCCGTTGATTTGGTTATTTTGAAACTAGCAATATTTAACAACTTTGAATTGGTGCAGATTTGCTATCGACAATCGAAATATTGCGCTTGTTGACTCGATTACAATAAACTTCATAACTGTGCATGTGTTTGACGAATCTTCCAAACCTAATTCTTTGGGTCAGGGTGAGAAGAATACATTCACTGTAGAGGAGTTTGTTAATTAAAGGTTGATGACTAGAGAAGCGGAGTCTTGACTCTGTCATCGCCCATGTAACGCCAGTGATGTAGGTAGTTGACGGCCTTCCATAGCCTTCAGAGACAGATAGGTCTTGTCTGTCCATTCATCCCTCCAGCATCCACTCACCCATTTGATTTCTTCGAGTGCTCCGCAGGTGTAAAGCGGGGGGCAATTGAGAGTCCATCTTTTTTTTCCCCTGCACATAAACACTGGAGCAGACTATACGTGCGTATAAATTGCAAATATGGGGTAAAGATGAAGCCAGGCATGATGGAGGTATTTCTTGTACTTTTTGCTGACGAATTTGCAGTGATATCCATGACGCCTGTCGACCTACAGAATCAGATAAATAATCTTGCGCAGGTTTGAAAATCTCCGGACTTAAGAGTAAATCCGACAAGATCAGAGTCATGGTATTCAGAAAAAGTGGCCATTTAGCCTCGGGCTAAAGATGGTCTCTCGACGGTACCCTCCCCCTGTGGGTTCGGGGTAAGAACTGACCCACCGTGTCTCCCTACGGGATTCATAAGAGGCGAATAACAAGGGACACCGAGACGATTTACGTTTACTCTCAACTGTTCAAGTGATTTTCGTGCTTAAAGGCCTCACATAGCCTACAAAGGCTGATAGGCCGTAAAACACCATCCATCCATCCATTGACGGTACCCTGTGTAATGTGAATATGTGTACCTTGGTTACATATTAACGAGAAAACTGTCCACAGATGTTTTACTAGATAATGTAGCAATGAAAGGTAAGCAAAAAGGTGTTCAGGTCTTTAAAACATTGTGGAATCGGCGCAGCATAAAAACTGAAGTGTTCACAAAAATGTTTGATGCACAAGTTCAGGAGACACTGCTGTATGGCTCATTTGCAAGAGGCTTACGGGACTAGATTCGAGGACTCCAAACCACATGGTGTACGGAGATCTCGGAAGATACCATATTTCGATCACCAGTGGTGTCCGGGCGGTAAAATATTGGTTGAAAGAATGTAAGATGACACGGAATGGACTCCCAAAGCAAGCGTATGGAATGCTTTTGAACTCCCGTATATTGTTGCTGACCGAAACTGGACACAGTGAAGAACTGCCAATGTCAACTGGGTTTTGGTATTGTGTGCATGAATGGAGGTGTCAGGGATGAGAAACTTAAAAAAAAAAACTACAACTCAAGCAAAGAATGAAATATTTTTGGGGAATTCTTTTTGCAAGGTTGGACTGCAAAGAATAGAAATGAAGAAAGGTACATTTGGTACTCATCCTTCAAAGAAAATTATTTGAATGTACTTGATGTGAAAAATTTCAGAGAGGCGTGTATTCGCTTTAGGTTTGGAATTAATGCTTTGCACATAGTTAGGTACACACGGATTCAAGACACTATCTGTCCATTTTGTAAAGAAAGGGAGAGTGAAGAACACTCTCTACCGTCATGTCCTGCATTTGAAGAAATGGGTGAGGTGTGTGTGTGTGTGTGTGTGTGTGTGTGTGTGTGTGTGTGTGTGTGTGTGTGAGAGAGAGAGAGAGAGAGAGAGAGAGAGAGTAGAATGATTCCAAGCGCAAAAATGGAAGGCCAATGTCTGTAAAACTTTAAGGCGAGGAAAATGAACATTTGACTAGGTCACTTGCATTGTTTACAGCACTTACAGGACAAAAATTAAGAAGATAGACACATTCAGTAATCTCTCTCTCTCTCTCTCTCTCTCTCTCTCTCTCTCTCTCTCTCTCTCTCTCTCTCTCTATCTCTCTCTCTCTCTTTCTCTCTCTGTCATTCTGTGTGAGAAGAAAACAAATTCAGTTTCGAGTAAGCCGTTTGTCGTACCGATCATGCCACAATTGTCCCCATAATTATTCACTTTGTATTCAATACTTGTGGAGAGTTTTGACGAAGCTAGGCCTCTCACCAAATTTGTAAACATGCTGAAAGCTGTGTATTTACATGTAGAGGCCAGTGTACATTGGGGGAATAACCTGTCAGACTCATTTGACTGTCCCGTCGGCGTAAAGCAGGGGTCAGGAGAGTCACCGATAATGTTCTGCCTCTACATCGCATACGTGGCAGATTACATATACGAAGCAATGGGTGCCATGGGGTGCAGTTGTTGCCAGGAAAGGAAGACCTGTTTTCTCTACTCTTTGCCGATAATGCTGTACTACTGTCGACCACTCCAGTGAGTATACAGCGTCAACTGGACAGTCTAAGTACTGCGTCCAGTCGCCTTGGTCTATTTGTTGACAGTTATAAGGCAAAGGTGATGGCGTTTAGAAAAGGATGATTTCTGGGTAGAGGTGAACAATAGACCATAAATGGTAAAACGTTGGGAGCGATGAACAGGTAAAATACTCCAAGTTTGTTTTCACTTCAAAATTGTCCTTGTCCATGACCCCCAATAATCATGTAGTTACAGCAAAACAAAAAGTTTGCGCCTGTTCAGAACTTTATGAGGAATCTACACTCCCAGAGTACCACTGTGTTTTTTGGGCTGTTTGACGCCCAGGTGTTACCGGCATTGCTGTATGGTTCTCAGTTGTGGGGATTGGCCAGAAGGCACAATGCCGAAAGCACGCACTTGTTTGCATGTAACGTTTTATGAATGTCGAATTAAAATCCCCCAACAACATGTGCTATGGTGATCAGGGCAGGTATCCTGTGTTTATTACCACCATACTCCGAACTGTGAAATATTGGTTCAGGCTCTGCAAAATGCCGCACGGTAGACTTCCCAAGCAAACTTACCTTATGCTATACCGTTCTAACATGCAAAAAGAGTTAAACAGGGTAAATCTAATTGAAAGATGCGTGTCATATCTTGGTTTTGCCTACATTTGGAACAGTGGTGGCAACCTGAACGAGAGAGGTTTCTTAACTTGCTACCAGCCATATATTTGCTTTTCATTGGACTTTTGACATTTCCTCTTGAGTGTGAACAATAGTTATCCTTCATAAACATAACGAAATTCCGTTAAGCTTTTATTGGTTTTTGCTTGGGATGCAATGACCTGAAAATTAATGTACGGTCAAGAAAAGACCATAACCCTGATATGAACTGTCTATTTTACAGCGAAACTGAGAATGAGGTACATTTTTTGTTAAATTGCTTTGTGTATAGTGACATTAGACATAAATATTTAGTGCGATATTTACAGGATACGGTTTGTACAGATATCTCACGTTTGATAAGTTGAAAAAAGGTAAAGAAGACTCTGGACATTTTCATTTTAATTTTGTATGCCCTTGAACGACACGCGCAGAAAATGCAGGAAACGCCTCTAGACACTCAGGATTTGAAATCATGAGTGCCCTAATTAAAAAAATTTTATTCCGATGTACATATTACACTCTAATCTTAAACAACCAATAATTTATGGCATATATTGACATGTCGTCGACTTAACCGTAAATTGTAAGCTTCAGTGCTCTGCTGTGCCATTGTTTTGAATTTGCATATGTGTATAATTTTCTATACTGATGGATCGTCGGCTGAAAATCAATCAACCAACCAACCAAAAAACCAACCAACCAACCAACCAACCAACCGACCAACCAACCAACCAACCAACCAACCAACCAACCAACCAACCAACCAACCAACCAACCAACTAACCAACCAACCAACCAACCAACCAACCAACCAACCAACCAACCAACCAACCAACCAACCAACCAACCAACCAACCAACCAACCAACCGATCAACCAACCCCCCCCTCCCACCCACCCACATACCCCCCCCCCCTCTCTCTCTCTCTCTCTCTCTCTCTCTCTCTCTCTCTCTCTCTCTCTCTCTCTCTCTCTCTCTCTCTCTCTCTCTCTCCTCTCTTTAAACACACACACATATACACACGCACACACACACACACACACACACACACACACACACACACACACACACACACACACACACACAAGCTTCGACTATTATGATGAGCAAGTATTGTCCAACTTCGGCCCTTAATTTCTTGTACCCATGTTGCACCTGTATATTTGCCAATTATTTCGAGCTCCGCCGTTGCCGCTGCACGAAACCCGGTTGTTATTGGAGAAATACGTTAAGATCGTGCCTGTAGCATGCAAAAAAGTCGACCGTGCAAAAAAGTCAACGGAAGTCGTCAGAGAGTTACCTCCCTTTTGCTATTTATGTAGACTCCTCAATTGCACGCGTTTTTGCAAGAAATCTCTCCCGACAAGCGACGGATTTGCTGCTGTAGGAGCTATTTTTGCAGGTGGGCTGTTTAAAAAAAAAATATTCATTCTGCAAATTACGTAGCATGCCAAAAACTCTCCCGTGCAAAAGAGACGGCGAAGTCATAAGAGATTTTGCCTCAGGAAGTCCCTCTTTGCTTGCCACATAGACCATCGCCGTTGGTCAACACTTGCTGCAGATCGTGACACCTGGCGGCTCGTCGTAAGCAGGGCCGTCGCCTCCTTCGAGAACACCCGTAGGGCCTCCATGGAAGAAAAGCGAAACAGGAGAAAGCTGCGACCGACCAGACCTTCCCTTGCAGCAAATGCGACCGGACCTGTCGATCCCGCACCGGACTTCTAAGTCATGAGCGGGCCTGCAAAGGAGGTGGACCACGATCTTCCAGATCTTTGTTAAACAAAGCAAAGCATGATGATGATGATGATGATGATGATGGTGATGATAAGAGATTTACCTCCCTTGTTGCTATTTGCTATATCCTGCGTTCTGTTGCATTCAGCTTCATCTCTGCTACTATGTAGCAGGCTCGGGAGTTTCGATTGGTTGGTACCTTTCATTACTTAAAAAGCACATTATCATTGAAAATAGAGGGTTTTGGAGGCACTCTTTGCATATATGAATCTTCTAAATGATTTAACATTCGATTCTATCCCTCTTGATCTACTAGACGACTTAATAAAAGCATTTGGGTCGATTATCGTTGATAACAAATGGAAGGTAACCATCACCAGTCATTAAGGAAGGTCAAGGGATTCCCAAAATGTGTCGTCTGCTACTTCATTACAGGCATGGGTATAAATGCCGACCTGTACTCAGAAACCAAACCATGACATACAATCCACTCTGCCACAATTATGAGTGCACTACAACATTCATTTCTTCGAAATTTGAAAGCAATCGGCACGTCTGCCATTTCCATGGCTTTAAACTCCGTGGTTCGAAGCATGTTTACCGCGAGTCGGTGGAGTGCTTTCCATTTAATTTGATGTCAGTATGAGCCAAACAAATGTGACTACGGGCGCTGTAGTTTCATTGTTGCTAGGCACATCAAGAAGGATAATATTGAATGTGAAGTCAATATGGGGATGCATGTGTTCAAAGAGGGCCTCCAAAACCCTATACTTTTAATGACAATGTGCTTTATAAGTTATCATTTTTAAAAACCAACCAATCAAAACTCCTCAGCCAGCTACGTCGTAGCAGAGATGAAGCAGAGTGCCACGGAGCGCAGGAATAGACTCCGCTGATCGCACTTTTTGGGGGGAAATCTCTCCCAACAAGCTATAGATTTGCTGCTGTACGAGTCATTTTTGCAGGTGGATTGTTTTTATTCATCCTGTATCACACAGTTGCACGCCATGGTACATAGATTTCCCACAAAAACACGTGCGATCAGCGCAATGATGGAATCTATTACTTGGGCAAATAGCAACAAGGGAGGTTAATCTCTTCTGACTTCGCCGTCTCTTTAGCACAGACGAAATTTAATTTTTGCTCGCTACGCAATTTGCAGAATGAATAATACAAACCACCCGCAAATGTAGCTCGTACAACAGCAAATCCGTTGCTTGTCGGGGGGAGATTCCCCACAAAAACCACGTACGATAGCGGAGGGAGGTAACTCTCTGATGACTTCCTTCGACTTTTTGGGCACGGTCGACTGTTTTGCACTCTACATTACCGACACATACGAGCGTGCGCAAAGTGGGTCAAGGAAGGGTGCTTCGACCTCCCGTCAAGTGTGCAAAACGTCGTCCTGTTGTCAGTACTGAGATACAAGGACCTGATTTTTGTGAGTCGAAAAGCCCCGCAGATCGTCTCTGAAGCGATGGAACCACTGTGCGAAAAACAGACTCGTGAAGGAGGATGAAAACATTGCTTGTGTTAGAATTGTGTCTCGTGAATCATGTGCAACTGTCAACACGGACTGTGGTCGCTCGCAGCAGCTTACAACACGTTCGCCTGCGCGCATGTCCACTCCTTCGTCGTCGGACTCGACCAGTGCAGCTGTGACTTCAGATACACCTTCGTCATCAGGCAGCGAGGACCGAGGTGAGGCAGTCTTTGCTACAGCAGGACTGGGGCATCTTCTCAGGTGTCCAGTCGTCGTGAGAAACCGACCAGCGACAATCCGCCATCACGTCTACAGCAGCCCTGGCGGTCCACACAAATGTCTCTGAGAGTTCCTTGTCCCTAGATGTTCCTTCATTTCGCCAACTATTCCAGATGAAACTCTTTCGGTTTTCGCGACACTTATCTTTTCCATGACTTGTTTCAAGTCTTGATGATATCACCCCCCACCCACCCCGCACCTCCCCACCCATCCCCCACCCACCCCATTTCCCCCACTCCCCAACCACCCCTCTTCCCTTTTTGTATTTTGGGTGCTTATCTGACCGCGTTTTAAAATTGTAATGGGCTGGCGGCCTATTCAATAAAGGTTTCAGTGACTCTCTCTGTCTCTCTCTGTGTCTCTCTGTCTGTCTGTCTGTCTGTCTGTCTGTCTGTCTGTCTGTCTGTCTGTCTGTCTCTCTCTCTCTCTCTCTCTCTCTCTCTCTCTCTCTCTCTCTCTCTCTCTCTCTCTCTCTCTCTCTCTCTCAATTGAATTGTGGTGCTTACGATAAAATTAGGGGAAAATACATTGCAAAAATATGTACACCCAACTTCGAACAATGTTACTATCTTATGAATGGTACCAATCACCAGAAAACAAAATATACATCTATGTATATATTCTATGCCCAGAAGCTCAGAGAGGAGAAACTTGCTACCTACACCTAATATTGTATCCAACTTGTATACATTTTGAAGAGCAGGGCTGCTGACACAACTGCCATATAATTATTACGTGTGCAAGTTGTGGAGTGAAGCATACATGTATTATCGTTTAGGGTTTTTGTTTTTTTGTTTGTTTTTTCCTTTGTACACATGATTCAAATGGACGGATGGCCTTTGAAAAAAACTCTCTCTCTCTCTCTCTCTCTCTCTCTCTCTCTCTCTCTCTCTCTCTCTCTCTCTCTCTCTCTCTCTCTCTCTCTCTCTCTCTCTCTCATTGTAAACAACAACAATATATTTTTTCCCCAACAACCAATTTTAGTGTAAAATATAATAAGTTCAACAAATAACAAGTTTTAAATACTAAAACATCTTAGGCAGGAATCTCAGGATGCTTGTGTCTGGTTGGACGACGACGATGCGGAATGTTCTGATTTGCATAGGTGAGAGGGACACGGAGAAAGGGGGATCCAGCACCATTGATTGGTCGGCAGCACCTGCCAAGAGGAAATAACTCTCATTAGCACATCATCCGACTCGAACAGAGGCAGGTTTCGCAGAGGCAATCGTAACGCATCATACGAGATCCTCTCGCGGGACCAGATGCGCGTTCCCTTTCAAGTGTGTGTGTGTGTGTGTGTGTGTGTGTGTGTGTGTGTGCGCGCGTGTGTGTCTGTGTGTTTTCAGAGATGAGCGCTCATGGCGAGCGCATGCGTGGACAGGTTCAATGAGTTTAAAAGCTTTGGGCTTCGCGAGCGCTAGCCGTGAGCGCTCATCTCTGAACAACTATAACAACAAACCCACTTTCGAAAGGAAACGCGCCTCTAGTCCCGCGAGATGAATCGCGTGTGATGCGTTACGTGTGATGCGTTACGTGTGATGCGTTACGCGTGATGCGTTACGTGTGATGCGTTACGTGTGATGCGTTACGCGTGATGCGTTACGTGCGATGCGTTACGATTGCTTCTGCGAAACCCGCCTCAGAGGCATCTCAAACATAAGAAATGACAGACGAATCAAAGGAGACAACTTTGTAAAGCCACCGTTTTCAGCGACGTGCATTGACACGGGGATAGTCAGGGGTGATGCAATGGATTTGCCTTCAGACGTTCTTCATTTAAAAGTCTACTACTCTCAATGTCCGTGGTAATCACTGACGATAAACTTCAGTGGAATTCATTTACGATGGTACTGTGCAAATTTACTTGACTGAAAGAAGAAGTGGGTTGAAAAGGGGAGATAACTCTAATTGCTCTGGCTGCAATAGTTTCTTAGTCCATACAGGGTCCGACGCAACTCCTCAAAACCACTTGTTCCGACAAGGAGATTGAAAATTCACTGGCCCGAAGCAAAAAAATCCGCTGGCCCTCAAAATATTTGCCCCACAACAGTAATCAAACGAGTCAAAAGAATATTAATGTCTCTTACATTAAAAACGTGCTTAGCGTGGAACATTTATACAGTATCATTATAAACAGGCGGTTCGGAGGTTGCTTTCACAGCTATTATGCGTCGACACAGGTATTTAGCCGTTGTGAGTTTAGGTTCTAAAATAAATCAGAATACATTTTGGTTGCCCGTTCTGACAAGTTTAGATTGACTTTTCCTTGTCCGGAGAGAACATTTTGGTGGACCGGGCAATCAGGCAATCGGGCAATCAGGCAATCGGGCAATCAAGCAATCGGGCAATCCCTTGTTTTGGACCCTTCAATGTCAAGGACATTGTAGTCTATCATTTCTATGTCCATGAGAGGCATACGGTTCTAATAATAAAAATCTTCACAGTGCATCTCCTGGCTAATAAGAGACCTTACTACAAAGGAAGAACATTTTGGAAATCAAAGACTATTTATGAAGATTTAGAGGTAAACTATAATGAAGGATCGAATTATTACTGACGAAGCCAATGCAATCTCTCAAATATACCATGGTCAATACTTGCCTAGAAAGTATCATTCAAGTATACACGGTCTTTCGTACAGTAAGCTTAAGCGCCTTGAGCATGCTGCCAGCATGGATACGTGCGCTATACAAGTAGACATCATCATCATCATCATCATGAGATAAACTACAGTTCTCAAGATGGAGTGTTTATAAACCAGTAGATCCTCCTTGACACATTCGTGCATTCAAGATATACAAAAGAAGACAAGCAGGCTTACAATTTCACAGCAAAATCGGCAAGTAAAAGCCCCGTGCTAAATCTCCCAGACAACACAGCTACTTCCACTAAGTTGTTCTGTTACGCATCTCAAGAGAGGCTGCTCGGTCAGGGAGAATAGCTACGGCATGACACTGCCTTTTCCCCTGCAAAGACTTGACAGTAACTGTGTGTGTGTGTGTGCCTGTGTGTGTGTGTGTGTGTGTGTGTGTGTGTGTGTGTGTGTGTGTGTTTGTGTGTGTTTTTTCTTGTTATGCGCAAGACTTCACACCTAGCAGGCATGCTCAATGCGCAACATAGTCTCCAAAACAAGGTTCTTGGCTAAAAAGATGTGTTTTTAGTCCTTTTTTATAATCCTTTAGACTCCACGACTTTCAGAGTCGTTCCGGAATGCTGTTCCAACACTTTGGGCCTGTAAAGGAAAATGACCTGTCACCATAGGCTTTTGTTTTTTTCTTCAGAACATCTGTGAGTTTGTGTTTGTGCGTCTGCATGAGCCTTTGTGTCTGCCTGACTGTCTACGTGTGTGCCTGTCTGTGAGTCTTTCTATATGTCTCTCTGTGTGTTCGTCTAACTGTATTTGTATCTGTGTGTGTGTGTGTGTTCCTGTCTGCGTATCGTCTGTGTGTGTGTGTGTGTGTGTGTGTGTGTGTGTGTGTGTGTGTGTGTGTGTGTGTCTGACCCTCCTCCACCCCATATCATCCCTCTACCTCCCCCACTCCATTCTCTCTCTCTCTCTCTCTCTCTCTCTCTCTCTCTCTCTCTCTCTCTCTCTCTCTCCAGCTGTCTTTCAAAATCGCCTCTTGGTGCTACAGTCGTTGCTTGCACTCTACACCTACACCTGGGGAGTGACTCTACACCTACACCTGGGGAGTGACTCTACACCTACACCTGGGGAGTGACTCTACACCTACACCTGGGGAGTGACTACACCTACACTTGGGGAGTGACTCTACACCTACACCTGGGGAGTGACTACACCTACACCTGGGGAGTGACTCTACACCTACACCTGGGGAGTGACTCTACACCTACACCTGGAGAGTGACTCTACACCTACACCTGGGGAGTGACTCTACACCTACACCTGGGGAGTGACTCTACACCTACACCTGGGGAGTGACTACACCTACACCTGGGGAGTGACTCTACACCTACACCTGGGGAGTGACTACACCTACACCTGGGGAGTGACTCTACACCTACACATGGGGAGTGACTCTACACCTACACCTGGGGAGTGACTACACCTACACCTGGGGAGTGACTACACCTACACCTGGGGAGTGACTACACCTACACCTGGGGAGTGACTCTACACCTACACCTGGGGAGTGACTCTACACCTACACCTGGGGAGTGACTACACCTACACCTGGGGAGTGACTCTACACCTACACCTGGGGAGTGACTCTACACCTACACCTGGGGAGTGACTACACCTACACCTGGGGAGTGACTCTACACCTACACCTGGGGAGTGACTCTACACCTACACCTGGGGAGTGACTCTACACCTACACCTGGGGAGTGACTACACCTACACCTGGGGAGTGACTCTACACCTACACTTGGGGAGTGACTCTACACCTACACCTGGGGAGTGACTCTACACCTACACCTGGGGAGTGACTACACCTACACCTGGGGAGTGACTACACCTACACCTGGGGAGTGACTCTACACCTACACCTGGGGAGTGACTCTACACCTACACCTGGGGAGTGACTACACCTACACCTGGGGAGTGACTCTACACCTACACCTGGGGAGTGACTACACCTACACCTGGGGAGTGATTCTACACCTACACCTGGGGAGTGACTCTACACCTACACCTGGGGAGTGACTCTACACCTACACCTGGGGAGTGACTCTACACCTACACCTGGGGAGTGACTCTACACCTACACCTGGGGAGTGACTCTACACCTACACCTGGGGAGTGACTCTACACCTACACCTGGGGAGTGACTCTACACCTACACCTTCTTCTTCTTCTTCTTTCTTTTGACTGCCACCTTCAGCAAAGTGAAGATTCTGCAGACGTGGAGAGAGGTTGCGAAGTGAAGCAATTTTCAGGATTTGGAGGGGAATGTTTATCAGGTAACTAGCGGAAAATATGGTCAGGATAAACGGGGGGGGGTGTGTGTAGGGGAATGGTACTAAATCTGGGTTTTAAAGGCCTCCAGGGAGGGGCTGAGAGCGACCTCGGCTGGGAGCGAGTTCCAGTCCACGATGGTGCGTGGGAAGAAGGACTTCTGGCGGTAGGCTGTTCGGCATGACGGTATCTGGTAGGCTGCTGCGTGAAGACCTCTGGTACTTCTAGTGGTGGGGTTTGCGATGGGGTGGTTTCGGGTGTTTATCGTCAATAGTCTGTTAGTGTATTTATACATGGTAATGAGGCGGGCTTTACGGCGCCGTTCTTGGAGTGTGGGCCACTGCAGGTGTTCCAACATGGTGTCTACGCTCGAGGTCTTCCGGTGGCGGTTGACAACCCAGCGGGCTGCTCTGCACTGTACAGCCTCGAGGCGGTCCACGTCCTTGCTGTGATAGGGGTCCCACACAGGGCTTGCAAACTCCATAGGGGTACGGACCAGGGCAGAATAGGCTCGCTGCCTTACCTCCTGGGAGCCGACTCGCAGGTTTCGGCGAAGGAAATTTAGCATTTGATTTGCCTTGTTGGTGACATTCAAGACGTGAGTGTCCCACTTCAAGTCGTGGGACAGGGTCACTCCGAGGTACTTGGCCTCTTTGACGGTGCTGAGAGTGTGGCCGTGCAGTTTGTAAGAGCACTTCGTGGGGTTTTTCTTTCTAGACACTGGGAGAGTCTGGCACTTCTCCGGGTGGAAACTCATCAGCCACTTCTGCTCCCACTCAGCGAGGCGATTTAAATCCTCTTGAAGGGCTTGCTTGTCGCTGGCGGAGCTGATAGTCTTGTGGCAGAGAGTGTCATCGGCAAACAGGCGAGAGGTGGAAGTGAGGCCATCAGGGAGGTCATTTATGTAGAGCACAATCAGTGCGGGGCCGATCACGGACCCCTGTGGTACCCCAGATTCTACAGGAGCTGGGCGAGAGGTGGCTCCGTCGACTACAACTGCCTGCTGTCGGTCAGAGAGGAACTCTCTGATCCAGGCGTGGATCCGGCCGACGATTCCATAGTGGTGAAGCTTGTGGAGGAGTAGCTGGTGGCAGACTCGGTCGAACGCCTTGCTGAAATCCATAATGAGGGCGTGACTCTACACCTACACCTGGGGAGTGACTACACCTACACCTGGGGAGTGACTCTACACCTACACCTGGGGAGTGACTACACCTACACCTGGGGAGTGACTCTACACCTACACCTGGGGAGTGACTACACCTACACCTGGGGAGTGACTACACCTACACCTGGGGAGTGACTCTACACCTACACCTGGGGAGTGACTACACCTACACCTGGGGAGTGACTCTACACCTACACCTGGGGAGTGACTACACCTACACCTGGGGAGTGACTCTACACCTACACCTGGGGAGTGACTACACCTACACCTGGGGAGTGACTACACCTACACCTGGGGAGTGACTCTACACCTACACCTGGGGAGTGACTACACCTACACCTGGGGAGTGACTACACCTACACCTGGGGAGTGACTCTACACCTACACCTGGGGAGTGACTCTACACCTACACCTGGGGAGTGACTACACCTACACCTGGGGAGTGACTCTACACCTACACCTGGGGAGTGACTACACCTACACCTGGGGAGTGACTACACCTACACCTGGGGAGTGACTCTACACCTACACCTGGGGAGTGACTCTACGCCTACACCTGGGGAGTGACTACACCTACACCTGGGGAGTGACTACACCTACACCTGGGGAGT
>JAWQFJ010000624.1:90000-97500 GCA_034096865.1 Theodoxus fluviatilis
GAGACAGAGAGATAGAGAGAGACAGAGAGAACTCAAGCAAGAAATCAAGTGCGCAATTATCAACACGTGCATGCACGTAAACAAACAGGGAAACAAACAAACAAATAAATGCACAACAGCAGCATGGTCATATTTACTACAAACGCTGTGAAAGGTCTAAGCTTATTGGCTACTACCAGCATGGGGAAACGTTGACATTTTTTTAAGTAAACATGTTCTAAAACTATGCCGACATTGCCGGTTACTAGAAAGGTGACGCTTGAGTATCTAGTCTCCGTCCAAGGATAGTCAGGCTTTACACTACAGTGTCGGATACAAAACGGCACATTCGACACAGCAGGGCTATACAGAAGAAAAACGTGACAAGAGGCGGGTTCCCCATAGAAGCAATCCTAACGCATCAAACGCGATCATTTCGCGGGACCAGGTGCGCGTTTCCTTCTGAAAGGTATTTTTTGACAAGTTAAGAGACGGGCGCTCGCGACGAGTGCATGCGTGGACATGTGCATTCAGGAGAAAGGCTTTGGGCTTTCGAGAGCTTGCCGTGAGGACTACTTTCAGAACTTTGTTTTGACCATTCGAAACGAAACGCGTCTCTGGTCCCGCGAGAGGATCGCGTGCAATGCGTTAGGACTGCCTCTAGGAAGCTCGCCCCAGCAGCAAAGACGCCACAGAGAGGAGTTCTCACTGACCATCAGCTCCAAGGAACCGTCAAAGAGGCTGGCACCGCCCTGGCATCGATCTGTCAGCACCGTCACTTGCACGTTGCGCTGCTTGTCCTGGAAAGAGAACCAGAATGAACGAATGAGTGAGTGAATGACGTTTTGCGGCCTATTAGCCTCTGTAGGCTGTGTGGGGCCATTGCTCACGGCAGTCACTAGAGCTGGTTGGATACAGAGCAAGTTAAGTCACGATTTATCTAGTTATTCGCCTTTTTATGAATCGCGTGGGGAGACGCCGTGGGTCTAGTCACTTCACCCCGAACCACTGGGGGAGGGAGAGGACCCCTGGGGGAGGGAGAGGACCACTGGGGCAGGGAGAGGACCACTGGGGGAGGGAGAGGACCACTGGGGGAGAGAGAGGACCACTGGGGGAGAGAGAGGACCACTGGGGGAGGGAGAGGACCACTGGGGGAGAGAGAGGACCACTGAGGGAGGGAGAGGACCACTGGGGAGGGAGAGGAACCCACGGGGGGAGGGAGAGGACCACTGGGGGAGGGAGAGGACCACTGGGGAAAGGAGAGGACCACTGGGGGAGGGAGAGGACCACTGGGGGAGGGAGAGGACCACTGGGGGAGGGAGAGGACCACTGGGGGAGGGAGAGGACCACTGGGGGAGGGAGAGGACCACTGGGGGAGGGAGAGGACCACTGGGGGAGGGAGAGGACCACTGGGGGAGGGAGAGAACCACTGGGGGAGGGAGAGGACCACTGGGGGAGGGAGAGGACCGGGTGCAAGCTTGTACACTGATCTCAACCTTTAACAATGGCGGAGCTCTTGTCTACACGTCAAGGCGCTCGCCTTGAAGTCGCGTTGCCAGCAAGTGTGGTGTTCGAATCAGCATGGATTCTAGACTCGTACCCTTGTGCAAGATGCTTAACCCTCATTGCTTCCCTCTACCGAGGAGAAAAACGGGTGCCGGGCGCTACACTGGGGCCATTGATTTGTGAGGGGGGGGGGGGGGGGGGGGGGGGGGGGGGGGGGGGGGGGGGGGGGGGGGGGGGTGGGGGGGGGGGGGGGGGGAAATTCCGACGGTAACGCCATGAAGATGATTGTTTTCTTCGTAATCGATGATTTACAAACACATTGATTGTTTCTCTAAGTCATAAGACGTGTTGCATTCAATAATCATGCATGATTACCAACACTTCCAAACGGCTGTTACCGTGGATGTACCAGATACGCACCACACTGACAGCAGGTCAGGTCACGATGTCCCCAGTTGCTCGCCTTTTACAAAACACATGGGGAGACGCCACGGGTCTATTCTTACTCCCAACCCACAGAGAGTTGTGAAAGCAAGAAAACGCAACTGCACAGGAAGGCTGCCTGCCAGACTCACTCTGAGGAAAATTCTGAGAGACAGAGAGAGAGAGAGAAAAATAGAGAGAGAGAGAGAGAAAGGGAGAGAGAGAGAAAAAAGAAGAACAGAAGAGACAGACAGACAGAGACAGGAGAGACAACAGAGAGAGAGAGAGAGAGAGAAAGAAGAGAGATAACCCAAGAGAGAGATCAAGAGAGAGACCAGACGAGAGACACACGAGAGAGAGGAGACAGAGACAGACAGACAGAGAGACAGAGTCAGAGAGACAAAGAGACAGGGAGAGAGACAGACGGAGAGAGAGAAAGAGAGAGAGAGAGAGAGAGAGAGACAGACAGACAGACAGACAGAGAGCGAGAGAGAGAAAGAGAGAGAGAGAGGGGGGCAGGCAGGCAGGCAGGCAGGCAGGTAGGCAGGCAGACAGGCAGACAGTAAGATTTGATAGCTGACAAAACTAGTGTACGTCAAAAAGTCACAAACTGAAATGAGAAACTTTCAGTGTGAAAGATTTTGAATTAAGTCAGACTCAAGCATGGACTACAAGAACAGCAGACAATACAAACCGGCGCTCTAGAATTTCCCGACCGTGGGAGTCCGTGTAGAAAACTCCTTCAGACCTTAGATTTGTGTTGAAGTACGAAATCACCTCTATTCCTTCCGGATCAGATCTCTGACTGAAAGGTCGAAAACGATTCAAAGTAAGCACTGTGTATCAATGCAGTATAAAAGACTCATAACGTATAGTTGGTGTAATGCACAACTTATAATTGGTGTAACGTGTAAAATCTCGACAAACAAAAAGACAAACAAATAACTCCATCTGTAAGGTTCGAGTGACTACCTGTACAGCCTCGACACATCATTCCATGTATTCTTCATATGAGCTCCAGACAGTGAACTCGGTTCCAGATTGGAACAGTTCCAATGCGGTTTGCTCGTTTTCGATATTTTCCTACGTCTCCAAATTTCAGATAAACGGAACAACGGAGGGACTGTCGAGATGACTCGACCAATTCGTATCGCCTCGAATTTCTAAGACTCCTAAAGTACACATAGTGATCATTGACTGTAGTCTGCTCACCACAGCGTAGTAACCGACTAAGCACTACTCACGAATCTTTTTGAGGAAGGGGTCCAACCGTCCATTCAAGTTCCACATGCTGAGCGTCGTCATAGAGACGGATCACCTGAGTGACGTAATCACAGAACACCTGGTGGATCTCTTGGACGCGCTCCCCCTGAAACAAAGAAAGAGAAGCCGCCTGAAGCTTCTGTTCCTGATCAGTCTGTAAATCAAATCGATTCCTGCTACTCGCAAACAACCAGGCTTCATGTATGTGGTTTCATTATCTCCGTGTCTAATACACACGTAGTCTATTACCACGAAAGGTATCTACTCAACTTCTGTCGATACCGATTCTGAAAGTTCTCTGGATGCTCTTTCCAATTATGAAATGAAATCAGACTAACTATTGACGATCTACAGACCGGTGAAAATGCTACCCTTTAAAAATCGACATTTTGAGAAAATGACTCCAGAATGTGATAAATTCACTCATTAGTCCAATCGAAGCAATGAGACCACCAATTCTATTTGATGAGATGACAGGTTCTCATATGGTGCAAGGGTGGTAGCTTTGTTTGTTTGTTTGTTTGTTTGTTTGACAGAGGGAGAAATGGGTGATCGAAACCATGCCTTTCGGGGGTGTCTCTCAATCAAAACTGAATAGGGCCGGTGCTTCAAAAGTATTTGTTTGCGTTCTTGACGGTAACGGGAGGAAGTTTCCTTATAGCAACATACAGAAAGGATGATTTGTGCAGCAGCCGGAACAAAAATTTCAACATCGAAGACTTTCATGTCCGAGTGAAGTTAAGACTCCTTTCGTGGTGACACAGCAACACTGTTTCCTGTCTTTCTTTCTTGTAAGCCATTGTATTAGTCTCCCTGGCTGTTGTGTGTTTCTTCTTGTGTCTGTATGTATGCGCGCGCGAGGCCGTTTTGTGTGTCAGCATGTCTGTCTGTGTGTCTAAGTGTATCTGTATGTGAGCACGTCTATGTCTGAGTGTGCTTGTCATGCGAGATTGCGCATGTGTGCGTCTATATGTATGTTTGTGTGTACGCCTGTCTGTCCATTTGTCCATTCGACTGTGTGTGTGCGTGCGTGCGTGTGTGTGCGTGCGTGCGTGTGCGTGTGTGCATATGTGCGTGCGTGTGTTTGTATGCGTGTGCGTGCGTGTGCCTGAGTGTGTGCCTGTCTGCCTGCCTTGGTATGTGTGTATGTGTGTGCGTGCGTGTGTGATTGTGTGTGTTTGCGCGCGTGCGTGCGTGTGTTCATCTGTCTGTCTCTGTGTGACTCTGTCTGCCTGCCTGCCTGCCTGCCTGCCTGCCTGCCTGCCTGCCTGCCTGCCTGCCTGCCTGCCTGCCTGCCTGCCTGCCTGCCTGCCTGCCTGCCTGTCAGTCCATCCATCCGTGTGTGTGCGTGTGTGTGTGTGTGTGTGTATGTGTGTGTGTGTGTCCGCGCGCGCGCACGCGCGTGTGTGTGTATCTCTGTCAGATGTTCTGCCTGCCCAACCGCTTCCCCCTTTCTTCTTCCTTTTTTTCTTTTCCCCAATGCCCGCCTACCTGGAAAACCTTGATCTCTACGGGCCTGTTGCCACCGACCCTTAAAGTCTTGGAGTCTTTGGGCTGGAAAACGTAGGCACCTGAAGCCCTGTGGTACGGGCTGGCCGTGTAAAAGGCGAAGTCCTGGGTTAGCGTCAGGTTGACGTTGCTCTGTAGGTTCCTGAGGTTGCTGATCAGTCCTGTGGCAGTGCTCAGCGTCAGCTCCAGGTACTGAAATAACACAACACACACCACTCAGGAGGCTGGTAATGGGCAGTCAGGGAAGCTGGTGGTGCTTGTGCTGATGGTGATGAAGATTATGGTCATGGAGGCGCTGGGGCTACTGGTAGTGCTGGTGGCGATGACAACAGTGACAACTATGATGACCACCACTATGATAGATGATGCCACTGCTGCTGCTGATGACTACGATGCCACCAGCGCTGAGGATGATGATGACGATATTGATGATAATGTCCATGATAATGATGGCGGTGATGATGATGACGGGGTGCCGGTGGCAATAACGCAATTATAAGTGAATGACCTTACATAGCAACTTATCACTCATACCTAGGTCTCACACCGCCAAACACTTTCACTCCACCTCCTCCTGATGAGTGGACCAAGTGATCAGTCCTTCACTGGCACACGACGACAAACACAGTGACAGACAAAAAGGATGTGTACATTCTCGGGAGTAGTGCAATCCGTTGGTGGCTCACGGCCACACCAAGTTTTAATCCCTGTACTGGTGCATGGCAGACATTTGGGAGTTCAGTACAATCTACGACAGCAATGAAGGATGCTCCAAGGCATCCAAATCCTTAAAATGTACATACTGAATACATTGGAATCCAAATGCACGATTTATTCACAAGTTATTCGTTAAACATTTTAATGTAAAACGTCAACAACAGCAACAACAACAAACACACACAGTTTTACCTTATTTCTGAACACATATGGCTTTAGCACAGGCGCCAGATCCACCAGTTCTGGCGTAAAAGAATCTGAAAAGCACACAATACAGTAGTGATTAGTCTTCAGTCATGAATGCAGTAACATGGCGAGGATAACAAGGATAATTAAATAACGTAGTGTAATTAAAAACTACACATCATCATCCTTCTAAACACAAAGTGTTCTTCTGTTAATTGATTCCTAACCGCTAATTGCTCCTTAAGGTACTGCAAAATAACTGCAACACGGGACTTCTTTAACTTACGCACCGACATTCGTACCTACCTGTTTGCACCTTGAGGGTGTACGTGGTGTAGCCCAGAGGCGGAAGTGACGCAGGGAAGACGGCTTCAAACTTGCCGACGGAGTTCCGGCTTGGGATGGCGGCAGTAGCTGACGTCACAGGAACTAACTGGAATGGAGCAACACAGCAGTGAATGAATGAATGAATAACTAAATAAACGATAGGATAGATGACTGAATGAAGCTTACACGTTTTAACAGCCTTTGTTGACAATCTAAGGCCACGGTCCACGATAATCACCTGAACTTGATGGAACAAGAGCAAGTCAAGTCATAGTGTCCGTAGTTATTCGCCTATAGCAAATCACGTAAGGAACGTAGAGGTCTGTTCTTACCTCCAATCCACAGAAGGCGAGGAAGGAAGGAGGAGGAAAATAAGGCTTTCTTGACAGACAACTAGGACGTTGCGATAGTCACTATCTCATAGATTCTACTTTTTACATCTTTCAGCAGCAGGAAAACGTATGTACAAAGACACAACATTCTTTTTAAGTGGATAGAAACATTTTCAAACAAAGCATGTAGAAGACGTATTGATAAAATCGGGAAGGGGTGGGGAAGGGTGGGGAGGGGGTTAGGGGGAGGGGGTGGGGGTGGGGTTGTGTGCATGATCAAAGTGAGAAAAAGGACTCAACAAGGGCAAACTTTCTAAGCTAGCCTGCAGTCGCTCTGACCGACGCATCACCGTCAAAATATGTCTTAAATTGTCTCAGTCCGTGTAAGTTTAGGCTGGCCTAAGAATAACGTCGGGACTAAAGACTATTGTCTCGGGTTACGCACGCAAATATAGCAAAGGTCAGGCCTCAGAGGTCAGGCCTCTCACCTCAAGTCGTTGCTCCTCGCCCTCGAAGTCGTACAGCTTCAACTTGGGCGTCATAACCGGAAGTCTTAGCCACGTGACCAAGGCATGGGGAAGAGGGTTGTAGATGATGACTGAAAACTGAGGAGACGATAAAGAATCAGGTCACTGGCGTTATAAAAAAGACAGGAGTAAGTAAAACATTGCCCTAGTCGTAAAACTCTTGGGAAGGGGTGGGGATGGGGAGCGAGGTGTGTGTATGCATATGTGATTGTGTGTGTGTGTGTGTGTTCACCACAGGATGGTTTGTTTTGAATTGTCACTTGTATTAGAATGAAGTAAAAATGATAAATACGCAAAATTTCGACCTAAAAAGTCTTCGTTAGGCGCAACACATACAGGCGGACGCCGAGGCGGACGAATCACGAAAAAGCATTCAAGTGACATCAACATCTGACATCGCCAGTTTTTCACAAACGTTACAGTCAGATAACTAAAGCATCAAACACAAAATGAGTGAGCAGCAGCAAATATCAGTGGCAAGGGAAACAATACACAAAGGCAAAATATTACAGCAATGACGACGAAATAATGAAAACAGTGTAATGAATGACACAGTCAGTTTTCTTAAGTTTTTCTCGTGTTCTGTATTCGGTTTTGAAGACACATTTACTCGACATAAAATGACATGCAAGGTTGTTGGAGAGAGACCAGAGGTGAAAGTCCCCAATGCAACACAACACAGCACAATACAACACAACACAATACAACACAACACTACACGACGCAGCACA
>JAWQFJ010000624.1:102500-110000 GCA_034096865.1 Theodoxus fluviatilis
AGCATAAATAGTGACCCGTAGCAAATCTGCAAGCTTTGTCTGCTCATTGATTGTTCGTCCCGTTCGATCACCATCACGCTCGCTGCGAAGGGAATGGACACGAGACTCTGTCTAAATATTAGCCCGACGCCTCATTGAAGCATTGACGAAAGACAGTGGCGATCGCAGTGAAAGCAAGTGATGAGTGTCCAGTGTTATCTGACCGCGTAATAGAGTTTGCATTACTTGCTCTCCTGAACGCATCGACCCCCATTGACACATGAATGCATACCGTTAGCAGACCACACAGTAGGGTTCGTAATGCTTCTTTCTATATACTACTACTAGTGAATCCACCAGATCACTCCATCCAAGTTACCCTCCACTTATTATATTGTTTATCTTTCTTCAAAATCACTCAATCTCCTTCTCTCTTTCATCTTATCACATTTCATCCAACTTCATTTTTTCCTTTCCTTTTTGGGTTCTACCTCTGCGGGACCCAGGTGCGTCAGGCAGAGTCTAGGGAAATAATGCTGTACATACAGGCTAAATAAGTCATCACCTCTGTGTCCCAATCACCAGGAGGAGTCCATAGGGTGGCACGATATAGGCAAAGGCGTGAGGAGCAAGCACTCACCGTCCCATCAACACGCCACTCAAAGGACAGCAATGGTGACCTAGATCCGCCTGTATTGTGCAATAGAGCAGTCTTCCAAATGCTCCAACCCGAAAACGCCCCCTCGACGAGTTGATGTGGGAGGCTGCGGGAGCCGTCTTAGAATAATGTGTCGGAAACCGATACTTTTGCATAGGCTTCCATTATTTTCTAGAACAAAACCATACGCCCAACCGCAGAGTCACTGTCAGGTGTGTTCTAATGGGCATGGTGCTCGATGTGAAGGAAGCCGAAGTGGCCGTAGGTGATCCAGTTATCGAAGACTGTAGCATACGAATACACCCCAAGTGACTGGAGTGACACCCGTATGCCAACTGCAGTATCTCTAATTTACATGATAAGCCAGGTATCACATGGCCGTAACTCGGCTTATGTCGCTCCTTCGACCACATGTCGATCGGAGTAATTCAGCAATTTAAACGAACTTGTGTACTTTACATTTATCTTTGAGAACTGATACTGTTCTTGGGTTACAGTTCCTTAGTATCCGTGTCAGTAATTCTTAAAAAGCGCGTTTGCTCGCGAACTGAAGGATAAATGGTGGAGAGAGCTCCTCTATTTTTAACTGCTTGAAAAATCAAGGCTCGACGCGCAAAAGATCAATCTGACCAGCCAATCAGAACGCAGTATCGGCCACAACGACAAAATCAAACATCGCAATGCATGACCGTGGACGTCGATGTCCAGCTGAGGGCACTTGTCGGAAGTTCAAAAATCACTTGCGGCAAGTTGCAACATTGGCGAAGTAGTCCTAAGCATCCGCCAATCAGAACACGCCATAACTGATCCGGGCTCTGTAAGGCCACGTGCAGCTGGTGGGTGTAGTGTTCCTAGCAACACGGGTCATAATCTTGCATACATTCATATATATTTTTGTTGTTGTTTATTTACCCCCCTCCTGTTCAGGAGTAAAACCGAATGCTTGTGAATGTAGTGAAGGCACACTGCGATTAATCCTGGATGCTGTCTACATTCAGCATCGGACTGAAATACTCTCCAGTAATAAGCACATGCTGGGCAAATACCTAACTCCCTGTGTTCCATCTGTCTGTCAATATTTTTGGTCATGCGCCAGAAACCGATTTAGCATGTGGCGCGATGATCGAGAAGAACGAGAAACTTCCATAAAAGCGGGACAACTGACATTCTCAGAGGAAGAGCCGCCGTCTTCGAGTGTTTCGCCCCTGACTTCCTGTCACTCCCATTAGGGTGTGCCACACCTGCACCATGACGCCAGGTGCCTGTCAATTGTCTAAAATGATCAGTCTCTGTCATCTGTCTGTTCGAGGCAAAAGCTGGAGATGTAAAAGAAAGAAGGAATCCAAATCATCTAAGCACGTGGACTAGTCTCTCTTTTGCCATGGATTGCCCTCTGCAGAGTTTCTTTTCCCAATGTTTCTCTTCAACTAGATTCAGCAAGATGCCCTCTCTGCTGCTTTTGCCATAGCCTTCAGGAACTTTGTGGTCGGTTTCTTTGGGAGACCAGCTGCTTGCAGTCACTGTGATATTAGCAAAGGACAAAGCCCCTTGCTCCGATCTCTGCTGCGAGAACTATGGCCCTGAATCCTCGCGAGGCCAGGTGCCTGGAAAGTGACTCGTGTTGGAGAGATAAAGTGGTAGGCGGTTTGAGCGAGGTATTGATGTTCAGTCGTGATATAAGAATCCCCATCCGTAACTCTTCTCCTCTGTCACATGAGCGTGACTCCTGGCGTGACTTGCAACGAACCATTCAATCGAGTCAAAGGAAATCGACCCGCGTACAAAGTGATAACTGATTTTTCGTGTAGGGCAAGAACTGCTTCATCGGGAATTGCGCTGCATTGCAAACACTTTTCTACGTTTCGCCACGGCTGAGAACTTTGAGCTTTTTACAACAAGTTCAAACTTGCGAAGCGGATATAAATCTAGGAAAGAAATATCAAAACCGATGTTCAAGTGAATTTTCAGTATAGAGATGGAATGAATCAATATCGATTTCTTTTTCAACATAGTCGTCTCATTCATATGAACTTTGGAGGATATGATAAGGTTCAGCAATGAGACGGACGGAAGATAAGCCTCCATACACTTTCTTTGCAGAACGACCTTAATTAGTTCTCGATGCAAAGGAAGTCACGAAATCCCTCTAATCCTTTCATAATGACCCATGGAAGGGAGAGAATCCTCCGAGTCTTGTTGGCAAAGAGAAACCAAGGAGAAAACAACTTTCAGCTTCGAACTCTTTGCTCACATGCCATCCTCGCCTGATTCGGGTGCGGGGAATGCTCCGGTGATAACCTTCGAGTGGGACCGAATAACCAAATTAGACCGCGGTGGGGAAAAAAGAAGGAGCAAATCAGATCAATTGACGCCCGTCCGGGCACGAAAAGACGTGAGAGTCCCATCAGCAGACCAAAAACTTTCTTTCATCCAATCTTATCTCTATCCTGCCGTGCAGCCACTTCCGCCTGCGCACGCACGTCGCGGCACGCGGCGCACGCCCCTCGCGCACGTGCCGGAAGCCTCCAAGGCCCGAAGCACAACATGGCCGCGGGCAGCTCGCGACAGGCGCGTCCGTCTCCCTCGGCGTGATTCGATCAAGTCCCCTCTCCCGCCCCAGTGGCTGCGCACCGCACACATTTCGTTGGCCCGTTGAGAACTGGTTGGTCTGCAGGCAGTCACCCGTGCCAAGATCACAGGCGAGACAATGATGACCCGCTCAGTAGATTTCGGTCGTTTGGGCGTAAGTAGCCCGCTGGGGCCAGCGTCAAGCCAACGATGCATTAGCGGCAGTCCTGATTGCCTTTCCCTGGATGATCGTTGAAGGCAACGAGATGTACTCAACAACGTCTCACGGCTGCGCAAGGCAGTCAGGATCCACAGCAGAACTGGGCCAAGCCTACTTGTTTCCTCGACAATAAAATCAGCGTTACATTGTAATCATTTCCTCCCTAACCTGCAAACGCCGTTTTTAAATTGCCAAATTCAAACCATCATTACATGCGGTGTGTTTTCAACATACATTCATGGGACAAGAAACTTCCAGAGAAGTGAGACAACTTTCCTGTTTATAGAACTGAGGGTTGGGAACATCGCATACGTGCGTATAACGATGATTTTAGACTGACATGTCAGATTCTTCCTTTGCGGAATACAAAGGAAACGATAACAATCTACGAAAATGTGGTGTTTATAACGCTGATCTCACTGATATCCAGTTAATTGTGAATGCATCGTTCATTGCTCTAGCAGCCGCGAAGTCGTTGAATTGAGTATTCATGGAAGCAAGGACGAAGGTACCTCGTCCCTGAGTTTTGATCACACGAACACACGTGTGCGGTACACAACCACCAGGCCGATTGAAAATAGCAATCAAGTCACCCCAAGCAGGGACTGAATCACGGCACCTAGTTGCATCGCACATTTGCCAACAGGTCGACACGCCACTGTGTTTTTCACAACCACCATACCTTCCAATTTAGACCAAGGGGAAAAAATCGTCGTGTCTGCAAGTCGCTGAAGATTCAAACCTCGAATGATGACAACGAAGATGCGAGCTACGGAGAGCGCCCAGACGGTGGCATGAATTTGCATGTGGAAACCTATCCAACGTCCATGCACTGGAATATCTCACTAATTGCAAGGATGTAGTGGCTAGGCGCCCACAGAGTTGATCTTCCTTCCTCATGCCTGACCTGAGGACGAGTAGTTCATCAGGGAACGTGCATGAGGACATTGTAATATGAATGATGTTAGCTGATTCGTTACTTTTTACTCAGAGTTTGATAGAGATATGACGGAATATCACGTGGGATGGAATGAAAGTTCAGAATAAACCCTTCCCATGAGTGACCCTTCATCAGTAAATGGGGGGAAATTACTTTAGAAAAGTATACGTCTACCGTTAATGAAAGAAGAGATGACGCGTTATGAGAAAGACGTGTGCGACTACCTTGTCGTCAGGCAACGATCAGATTCCGCGATGCTTTCATTTTAATCTTTTGATCTTTGCTTATCTCGGAGTATCCCCCTGTGGGTTGGGGGTGAGAATGGACCCCCCCTGTGGGTTGGGGGTAAGAATAGACCCCCTGTGGGTTGGGAGTAAGAATAGACCCCGCGTCGCTCTACACCATTCGCACAAGGCGATTGACTAGGGAAGTCGAGGCTTGACTTGCTCTTACTCTGGGCAGTTCTAGTGGGTGGCGTGATCAATGGCCATGCATAGCCTACACAGGCTGAGAGGCCGTAAAAATCATCCACCCACCCATCCATCCTCAATAGTATGGATCAAGAACTCCATTGCCCGAAGAACACAGTACGCACCCGCACATTTGCAAGTAACGGTCGTTTCACTTTGTACGTTTTAGTACAACCACTGTCCAAAACTTCATCAGCACTATTTGTATTGATCAAAATATCCCTCGTGATCATCTTGCGCTGTGATCTCACCCTTCCATGACTTCCTGTGTAATTTTTACAGCTCTCTTTTGCCTTCTGATACAATTCATTCGTCCCTTTTTCAAACAATCTGCACGTTCTTTTCTATGACTCTTCGTCTTTGAAATCTCTCTTTCATTGCCTCAACTTATAAGGAACATATCCCTCCAGACTAGGGGTTTCGCACACAGGATTCTGAACTGTAACTGCCTTTTGGCGCTTGTACTCATCACATCTCTCTGGCTGCAGCGTGATCTCATTAGGCTGATGAAATGAGCCCGTGATGTAGGGTCGCTCTGCTTGCAGCTTGGTCGTATCTGCCCAGGCCAAATCCCATTTGTTCACGAGCAGCCGCCGGACCTAGCTGACACGCTCGTCGTACATCACGAGCCCCCAGCCTGCTGCATCCAAAATGGCGCCTGATGAAGCTCTGGGTCATCATCAGTAGGATCAAACATGGTGCAGTGTGGATGATGAAAGAAGCACGCAGCTGAGGAGTTATCACGGCCGACAGGACGAAATCACATAACTCAGACCAGAGATGAAAGGAGTGAGAGTGATACGTATTTACTTGTTAATGTCTCGCGAAATAAGTAGTTCTTTACGATATCATAACTTGTAGGGAATATGGTCTGGATGATAAGATAGACGTTGTGACACTTGTGAGAGGCGATTGTATGACGATGTTTATTCTCTTGTGTTGAAAAACCTGAACTGCAGTTTCTATCAAAGCGTCTTTCTCAAAAAGAGCAGCAGCATATCTTATACTTGCTGTCTTCCAACACAGACAATCGCTAGTAAATTGGGGAAACTACAGAGTTTTGGAGGAAAGAATTCTACATGGCAACGGATGATGAAGGTCGAAAGTATTTTCAAGGGGCGTGAGGCTGCTTCCCTGCCACTTTAGTTTCCAAAGAGTCTGCACCGTCGTGCATGGTGATCTGTGGATTTTTGACAAAGACTTCAGTGGTGTTGACGGTGTGACCGCAGTCACAACTCAGGTACGCACTGAGTGTAGGAGCGAAAGCAGGACACGGCAGTGTTCAAATGAGAGACCGTTTCAACGCGACCTTTACACATCGTTCGATTGTTGTCAAAGGCAAAGAATGCTGACCCTCAAAATGCCTGTTAACGGCAGTCAGTGATGCATGATTTCAGTAATGTTTACGTCCAGCCTTTGCAGCCCCTAAGAGGTCCTTCAGGCTTTCATTTTTCACTCAAAATGAAAGGCATGCTTGATAGCGACTGCACACACTCACCACGCTGTAGACCGTATGTGCCGTATCATACTTACGTAATTGTTGGGTCCTGTTGAACGCGTTTTCCAACCTCGCAAACACAGCTAGTTGCTTGCACGCCTGTAAGGGAAGAACACAAATCAGAAGAAAAACCACACACACTTACTCCGATTATTACAAAAGAAACCCCCGTGTCGCTTCTGCGCAACCCTGAAGTCTAGTTTCTAAATCTTTATTATCACATCATTTCTAAAGAGACTTCCACTTTTGCGGTGACGTCAGGGCGTTCTTAGCCTTACATCACGGCAGCGTAGGCCTGTGCTTCATTCAGAGTGAGCTCCCTTGGCCGTGAAGTGCGAGGTCTTGCGTCTGCGCTGATCCTTGCATTAGAGACATAAATCACTGCAAGCAGCCTGGGGCCTGGCTAAAACCCAGGGAAAACACCGTAGATCTCAGCAAACTTGTAGGTAATTCAAATCACGCCCTCGACTCTGCATCTTCATCAATCGCTCGGAGCGAGTCTCTACTCTTGAAGTTCAGCAAAAAGCAGACCTCCAGCGATGAAATGGATCCGTGAAAAGCAGCAATGGGGGCGATATATGGAGTCTTTTATAGTCGACAGAATGTAAAGCATGTATGATTGAATGGGAAATTCATGTGAAAATCGATCATGCTCTTGCGAGAATGGTCGTTAATGTCACTTGGAAATTGACTCAGGGGTGTCAATCTCTCCACGGTCGAACTAGACTAACAATGGCGGTGTGTTAAAATCCTTCGTACATCAAATTCGTTTCAAATTGCGACTGCACCACTAAGGCCGCTGATGAAAGAATTCATAACGGCAGCTGTGCGGTGCTAGTCACACGGCCTTTGATGCCGTTTCAGTTCTCTTTCATCACAAAGAGCACACGAAGTAATGACTGCACCAGCGTCGCACTCCCAATTCCCGTAATGAATAGCTAAAGCTCACAGACGATAACTAAGTAGCAACTCATCTCCTCTACTTTCCCCCTTTTCTTCCTTTTCTATCTAACAACTCCAGCTCGTCAAGATTCATGTACATGTAGATATCTCCTCTCGTCATTTACGACATCTATCTAGGGCACATTTTTCTCAGGGTCATGTCGCCTTTCTTTCAAGAGTGCAGCTTTGGACTTGTTGCAGTCAGAGCATGCGCTGGCCAAGACG
>JAWQFJ010000624.1:117500-120000 GCA_034096865.1 Theodoxus fluviatilis
CTTGCTTGTTAATGATATGTGTTTGGATGCTTGCTCTGATTGTACGTGATTTTGCTGCTAGTGTTGATTGCCTACGTGATTTGCTTGTATCTGATTGTCTGCTTGTGATGTGTGAACGAGCTCATCTGAGAATAAGCGCTATAGAAATATCCATTATTATTATTATTATTATTATTATTATTATTATTATTATTATTATTATTATTATTATTATTATTATTATTATTATTATTATTATTATTATGTCGATACTTATACAGAGCTTTCCTGCGTCGTAGAGAGTCACTGAAGACATGACCGCGAGAACTCTTGACAGCTTTGTAAGTAATGTAATGTCATATAGTGTAATGTAATGCTATGAAGCCCACTGTAATGTAATGCAATGTAGAGCAGTGATGTGCAGTATAGTGCAATGTGATACAATGTGATGACAATTGAAACAAGCTAGGTTAGACAACTAAAGTTGACCAACATTTTGATTGTATTGCATTGTTTACTATTCTTGTGAAGGGCCGGAGGCCTAACAATAAATATTTCGTTCGTTCGTTTGTTCGTTTGCTCTCTCTCTCTCTCTCTCTCTCTCTCTCTCTCTCATCTATCTATGTTGCTTACCCAGGCTTAGCGGACTGGCTTTCCACACCATTTCCATTGTTTTCGTTCTCTTTCGTTCGTCAATGTCTTGCTGGTCGATCCTTCCAATAATCAGAGCGTCAAAGCCAAACTGGAAAAATATCAAACGAAAGACAAATTTATCGACAATGGAAAGCTGTACCGGACACGTGATTTCAAGAATAGAGAAAGACGGATGTTCGTCGCAAGGCAGTGCGATCACTTTTCACGCAGGTTTAGAGTGCGCCAAGCAGAGAATGGGAAGCAATTCTCACGTGCTTATCGCTTTTGGATCATCGAAACGGAGCTCGATTTCAAACCGCTCCAGAGTCTATATTTAAATAGTCTGACCCTGTACCGATGTTCCCCGGTAGTGTCTTTGGCTGACTGGTGCCGCCCATGGCTGAGCTACTGGACATGACAAGACCCCGACAGCCCAGCAGCCACTGGTTCCAGTGACGAGAAGGAATATCGATGGGCTCCGGCTGTGTGCTGTGCGTCGTCAGGCAATCCAGTGACTTCTTCCGTTCTCAGAGCTGTTCATAGCTGAGTAATTACCCACTCTCCATCATCGGATCTCTCAGTTTTATTGGCTACGACTCGTGTGATTGGAAATGTAACGTGTAGAGTGTTTTGACTTGCAAGCTCAGGGCAAGCTTCACTTAGATTAAGGTTTTTACGCGTGTTCTGTTGATTCTTCGGTCGGATGGTTGTGTTGTCTTTTGTCAGCGTGTTTTTATTATGAGTCCATACCAAACTTGCAGAAATCCACTTTTAGTTGCTGATAAAATGCAATACATGTATTTCATTCAAGTATTCATCGATGCATTCGTACGTTCATTCACTTGTTCATACACTCATTCACTCATTTAATCATCCATTCATTTGTTGTTTTTTTAATTTCTTAATTCGTTTATTCATCTTACGTGTACTCATTGACCCAGCAACGAACTCATTTATTCATTCATTCATTCATTCATTCATTCATTCATTTGCTTGATTAATTCGTTCGTCCATTTATTCATTAATTATCTCATCTACCCTCCCGCTCATTTATTATTCATCCATACATTCATGTATTCGTGTATTTATTTGTCTATTCGTTTGTCCATTCATTATTCCTTCCTTCCTTCCATCCATCCATTAATTCAATCATTCTTTGATCCATTCCTCACCTGTGCGAAGATGGAGGCGTGCTCCCTGGAGTGGCCAAACTGGTCAACCTGCCAGGCCACGTTGGACTGGGCACACTGGCCGAAGGTTCTGCTGATGAAGTCGAAGCCCAAGGTGTGCTGGTCGATGATGTCGTTGTAGAAGGGCGTGGCGGCGTCACTCATGCACCAGCCCCCTATCACGAACTGCAGCCTCCCTACAGTGGGGAGAGGCGTGCTTCAGTAACGCCTACACAATGCTCCAGGACCATTAGGAAAATAAAGTCTAGGTTTACAACGACAACGATGACTATGATGATGATCATCGGCGACGATTACGAAGACGACGACGACATTGTTGCTGTTGTTGACGACGATGATCATGATGATAACGGCGACGTAAGTAAAGAGGTGTTAGTCCCATTTGAAAGTGATGAGTCGCTTAATGAAGTCAATACCTATACCAACAATGCAGTTCCCTCACCAAAGACAGCAGTGTAACTCTAATTTCCAAGCAGCATCGAACTCTTCACCTGACACTCGCGACGAAACTCGAGGCAAGTGACTTCATTTAACCACTGGGATGGAGTTACCCAAAACGCCGACAAAAACGTAGAGGCAAAAACAAATTCTGGAATACTGGTGAGGACAAAAAAGATAGCTGCAGGGATCGATATTTCATGAAAATTTGATTATCTGAGATTTTTACATGGAGATTTGCACGTGACCATGCGCAGATT
>JAWQFJ010000624.1:125000-127500 GCA_034096865.1 Theodoxus fluviatilis
CACAAATACACCCTGCAAGCCACCTCAAAACGTTTATGCACATTTTCCTCAGCTGGTTCAAGTAAGGTGCTATGAGCTGAAACAGTGCAGGAACCCATTAACATTCAAAGGAGTTTCATTTTAAACCCTGTGTTCATTAATATTATCCATTTTCTCGCCGAGCGCTGGAATCTGTGGGGTTAAAAAAATCAATAACGTGGAATCTTCCTCTCCAAGTCAGTAAATGCCTCCATTGGGAAGGAGAGTACGAAATAGTATATTTTCATCACGAACAACTTGGTCTGGTAAATTACCCGGGTGTCAAGGAGCGCAGGCAGTAAATATTTGTTACCCCATTTCTGTCAGTCAAAAAATAAATGTGGTAAAACTGATACACCAAGGCAACTCTGTGCAAATCCCAGCGTTGAAAAAAGTTTCGGACAAAGCCTTGAATATCCAGTGTTGATTGAATATGCACCACAAGGTTCGCACTACTTTCCAGTAGAAAGTTGAAGAGAATGTGTATATACTGATAAAAATAAATCCTGTCCTCAATACAGCGCTCGCGCAGAGAGAGAGAGAGAGAGAGAGAGAGAGACAGAGAGAGAGAGACAGAGAGAGACAGAGAGAGACAGAGAGAGACAGAAAGGAGACAGAAAGAAAGACGAGACAGAAAGACGAGACAGAAAGACAGACACAGAAACAGACAGACAGACAGACAGACAGACAGACACACACACACACACACACACACACACACACACACACACACACACACACACATACACACACACACACACACAAATACCCAGACAGACACACAAACGCGCGCGCGCGAGCGCATTCACACATAATTACGCGCGCGCGCGCACGCACGCACACACACACACACACACACACACACACACACACACACACACACACACACATATTGCATTTGCACTCGCCATTGCAGTGATAGACCACTGACAAACAACAGCGTTGCTCGGAGGGAAAAAATCTGTCGTCTACAGCAGAGAGTATTCACAACACATGCGGAAAATCGGTCTGCTCTTAATATTACAGCTGAAAAAGCGGATGATTTCTTGTAGTACCCAACAAATAGAATCGCGTATATCCAGCTTCTGCACTGTTCACAGTCTTGAGAGGCATTTATTTCATGCAGAACGGTGGCCGATTCCGTCGTCTGAGCTCAGACCGGAAGTAGCTATGGGGACACGGTACTCCCTCGTCTGTCAAGCCGAATGACGTCAGAGACACGGGACAAGATGGCGACCGAGCAGAGCGGAAGTGGAGGGCCATAGCGGTGAGTGCAGCGCAGACAGAACAGGAAGTCCGCTGACGTGGAAGAAGGGAGGAAATCGATGAGTCGGGGTGGTCCAGGAAAGAAACGGTAGACCCATGCGAACAAGTTGGACTTCATTCCAGCATGAAAGAAATGACTGGTGTGATGTGACAAATTAAAGGCAATATTCGTAAACTCGAAACACGTTCATGGATTCCGTTTGCTTGACTATATGCAGAACATAAGAGATGCCACCAAATACAAAAACATTTCTTCTCCCCAGCTAGATACTTCTGTTTGATGTTGATTTTGATGCTTTGATTAAAACAAAATACAAGAAAAATACTTTTACGAATCAATTCATGTCAATGGAAAGTGTCATTTCCATATATATTCGCCTTGCAGAAGTGAGAGAAGGAAAAAAAAGGGAAAATAGTACCTGGAAAAGGTATAAGGGAAGAAAGATTTTGTGGAGGAGAGCTGTGTAGATAGGAATGAAAGCAGGGCAAGAGTGAAATACCAGAACCAGGAGCAAAACCAGAGAGAATAGAAGGAGCTGTGTCGTCCTCACCAAGAATGACAGCAGCTGTAGCAGTAACAGTGGGCGGACACACACAAGCACACACACACACACAAACACACACACACACACACACAGAGAGAGAGAGAGAGAGAGAGAGAGAGAGACATAGAGAGAGACAGACAGACAGACAGACAGACAGACAGACAGAGAGAGACAGAGTGAGACAGAGAGAGACAGAGAGAGAGAGAGGAGGGGGGGGGGGGGAGGGAGGGGGAGAGAGAGGTGGAGGGGTGAGGGAGGGAGGGATGCTGAGAGAGCAAGAGAAAAAAGAGAGGGAGGAGACACACACACACACATATGCACGCACACACCCTCGCGCAAACACATACAGACACAGAGACACATGCACGCATACACAAACACACACACACACACACACAAACACACGCACACACACTCGCACATACACATACACCCACACTTATTCACTCACTCACACATACAGAACGACACTGCAGACCCAAAAACCAAAGTAGTCACGGCAAAGGCAGCTGTCACAAACTGGCTTTGCATGTGCGGGTTGAGGGCAGGGACGGGTGGAGGCAGGGAAGACTGGGACAGCAGGGAAGACTGGGACAGCAGGGAAGACTGGGACAGCAGGGAAGACTGGGCCAGGCAAATGGAAGTGATGCAGTGCCTCCTGCAACGGCTTC
>JAWQFJ010000624.1:132500-147500 GCA_034096865.1 Theodoxus fluviatilis
TAAGGCGGCAACATAAGTAATTAAAGTAATGAATTGAGAATAGAGGGGGGGGGGGGGCGCAAATATGTCAACTGAGATATTGTGATAGCGTCCACAGATCACAATGATAACGTTGCGTAGTACAGCAATTAATTATCGCATGCAAAAACGGAACGTCTAAGACACGTCGTACATTTTTTTGTTTTAGGAACACAACAATAACAGTCCTCGGAATCGGCGATAGCGTGCATGGAGCATAATGGCAGCAAACTTGGAACACACATAACTCGTGCATTGAGTATGATGAAAGCACACTGGGACAAGAAAAAAAACCCCACTGCAAGATAAAAGACTGATAGCCATATCAGTCTCTGAGATTCCGTGCATACGACACGATCACTGCAAAACTGGAACGCAGAACTACGTGTGCATGGATTGGAATGAGGGCTCACTTGAGATACAAAGGTAGCTTACGTGAAACACGATGATTTCAAATTTCAACACAATGAAGACACTCCTGGGACACTCAGATGCCTTGCAAGGAACACGATGGTGGCAGACGTGGGACATAGAGGTGACGTGCACGGAACACAAAGATGGCTTACGTGAGACACGCAGACAGCTTACGTGAAACAGGTCGATAGCAAACTTGGGTCTCATAGACTCCGTGCGAGCTGCTCTATGAAGACGCCCTTGGGACCCCCAAATAGTGTGCCAGGGACACGTTGATAGCAAACTTGGGACACGTACAGCGTGTGTGGGTTACTTTGATAGCAAACTTGGGACACAGAGATTGCGTGAGTGGGACACAAGCAGACCGTGTTGGGGACACGGTCATTGCGTGCCAACAGACAAGGGAAGGGAGATGAACCGCTCCCTCGACAATGATCTCTTTCTACGCTATCAGCCAGTCGCAGCAGGCGTTCGACGGGCTGGCTCTCGCCATGAATAATAGAGGAACAGCCCTTTTGCTGGCCACGGCAAGCGTCTCTGTTTGAACGCCTTCCCATGTTGTTCTCGGCTCGAGGTGTTGGCAGCAGCGGTTGTCCACAAGACCCGGCATAGGGGCCGAAGGGAAAAGTCACAAATTGCTGGCTTATTGGTTGGGGTTTTTGCCGTGCGTGCCTGGTTTCCCCTAGAGAGGACGCCTGCTTCCGCCCCGTGAATGTTCGGTGATTGGTGCTCAGTTATGCCGCGCACGCTCGGAATTTCTGCGCGTTCGACCGTCTGACATTTTCTCAAATGCAGCATATCCATTGTGCATGCCCTTTAGCCAAAGACAGATTGGCAATTCTCAAACGGAGGCTATCACCTCTCGCCCCCGCATGAAGGGACTTCCTCCCCTACCACCCATCGTGACTTCCACCCAAACCAGCACATCCAAATTTCCCCACCGGCCCTTTTAATTCTTCTGATTGTAATTACTTCACAAGTGTAGCCCACTAACTTAATTATTTTCCCCATCTGAGACTTGAAGACCAAACTGTGTGGAAAAGCACTGTCCATTTTAGGATGAGTGTGCGTGCTCTTGGTTTACCGAAAGAATGTTCACAAACACCACCTCTCTAATCCAATGATTGATATTTCTGCGTCATTCTTTTCAATGTTGTCAAATTCCTGTTAGCTATGGATCTACTCACTGGATCTCTGATAAGACACCGACTATAATTCTAGCGGTGCAGTCCAAAAAACACAGCAAACTTCATAATAACTATCGATAAGAAAAAACGTTTCTCATGACCCAACTCTGACAATTAAGGAACGAAAGGAAAATGATCTCGATAATATAAGGAAAAATCAAAGTTGACAGCAATGTCCAAGAAGGAAAGAAACACTACCTGATTAGCAACCTGCCTCATATATTGTGTTTGGACGAAACATCCTAAGCAAGCAAAAGTGCTCCCTGCGCTATTGTGTGAGAGACTGAAAAGGTCGATGATATAACTGCGTCACCACCGCACCAAGAGCGTGAAAACATGTAGTAACACCAGCCCGTATTCACAACGGCGATTTATCGGCGATTTATTTTAACTCCGATTTATCTCTAAACTCAGACGATTCCAACTGCCTGTTCCGCTCTCCCTTGGCTGGAAACCAGTATATATAGCAAATCGCAACCTAGGATCCTCTGACGAGCGTACCTTATCTAACCGATCAAGATAACGCGGGGCTAGGGGATAAATCGAGTGTTAAAAGGATAAATCGCCATTGTGAATACGGGCCCAGGATAAGATATATACTCGGGGTGAAATGCAAAATATGCTTGCGTGAATGCGTTGGCGATGAAACGTAAAGTTCTCGGTGACTTTGCTAGAAAAGTCGTGTGATGAGATGGGAGGAAGGGAGAAAGAAATTGATTGATTGATTGATTGATTGATTGATTGATTCTTTATTTACGCCCGACGACCCATTGACGAAGATGAATAGATATATACAAGTTAAAAAAGAAGTATGCAATGTGTAAGATTCTCTACTATATACAACGTGTAGTGAAAGAGCCCGGCCTTGAAATATACAAATATCAAGGTTTCCTACAAGTATAATGGGTAAATGTACATTGGAATAAAATGTCAGATATCGAGTTAGTTGCGTTACTCTTTACCCTGCGTGTTTGGAGCAGTGTCTTGCAGTTTCTGCAGGCGTCTTTGGAACGCATAATAAACAAGCATTGCGACGTCACTGATCTTCCGTTCGTCTTTTCCCTTCATCAAGTAGGTTATACTGAAATGAACATTTTTCATATGTTTTGACAAGTACTTTTGTCTAATGTCATAGTATTCTGGACAGTACATTAAGAAGTGAATTTCGCTTTCGATTTCGCTACAATTACATACAGGGCACTTCAAGTTACCATTATCTGCCCTGGTCGGCCGTGAATTAGTTCTCAAAGCTGTGCATCCCACACGGAACCGTGCCAAAGCATCACGAATTTTTAGAAATGTTTTTACAAGACAAGTAATGTTCACATAAAAATGAATCTTTAAAACATCTCTAGAAATCAAATATAATGCTAGAGGTAATTCTCGAATTCCACTCCTGCAGATAAAAATCCCGTAATTTCTGTCTAAGACACCTAATCAAACCCTTCTCGTTTTGAGTGCCACCATTGATCCATACATACGCAAAGCCTAGTTTTGACAGACAAGTTTGTACAGACTTTGCCCAGTTCATTCTTTGATCGGATCAACATTAGGTATGCTTGCTTTGATATTCTTGAATCGGGCATCTTGCACACTCGTAGCCAATACTTGACAACTTGAAGCGTGGTAATAATGAATAAGGGATACCTGCCCAACTCACTGTAACATATTGTATCGGGGGATTTCAGGTCCACATTAAGAAAACGCTTGCACGCAAAAGTATGGGCTTTTGCAATGTTATCCCTTCTGGCCAATCCCCACAACTGTGAGCCATATAATAGAGCTGGTTGAACTTGGGCATCAAAGAGTTTAAAAAACACGGTGACAATTTGCGTGTGTAAATTCCTCATTGTTTGTATCAAGTCCAACGTTTTGTGTTTTGCTCCTAACACTTGACAGTCGAGGGCTGTCGATAGTGATAGTTTGTTGTAAAAACCAAACCCAAATATTTGTACTGGTTCACTACGAGAGAGAGAGAGAGAGAGAGAGAGAGAGAGAAAGAGAGAGAAAGAGATAGAGAAAGAGAGAGAAAGAGACACAGAGAGAGAGACAGAGAGAGACAGGGACAGAGAGAGAGACACACACACAGATAGAGAGACACAGATAGAGAGACAGAGAGACAAAGACAGACAGATAGAGAGGGAGGGAGGAGGGTCGGATAGAAGGCAAGCAAGCTGGCAGGCAGACATACATCCAGGTATACAGGGAGATAGGTAAACAGACTCAGTAATAAGCATGGAGACAGGTAGATGAGTTGAGGATGGGAATCAGGCCGAAGAATTGTGCTACGACCTAGTATGTTCGAAGGAAACATAGATAGATACAGCGAGTGGAGAGAGTGAGCGGGTGGAGAGAGTGGGCGATTGTACGAATGTCACATCAAGTTATTACTAATGCACTTCACACTTGGTCATATGACGAGGAAAGTGGTGTGAATGTGAGGAGGTGTTATACACGAGTGTTTCAGAAAGCTATATCAGCAACAGCAATGATAAAAACTGAAGTACAAGAAAAAGGAGGCTACGTAATATTATAAGTGCAGGCGCATTCTGCGAGACTGCTGCTGCAAGGAATATTTCACGCATGAATTAAAGCACAAGAAAAACATAAGGTAGGGTATGAAAGCCGTGTCTGTTAATGTTGTCAAATGCTGCCACCGGCAAGCAACAACTCATAAATGAATCAGAGTATCAGAAAAAGAGAGTGCAGAAGTTATCATGTACGTGAAAGTTAACTCTCTCACACACTCACACACACAAAACTGTAGCAGTCAGCAATGCATAAAACAGTTCAAATCTTTAGCTATCCCCGCTGAGAAATCCATCTTCCTTCACCAACTATCCGTGACAAATGTTGTGTGGAAACTGGAGGAAATGTATCAATGTTTTAGGGGGTGAGGCTTAGCAACTGAGCAGGGAAACATAGTGCTCCTCCATTATTCAGATTAATCAGACGGGGCTCAGAGGGCACTTGTTACAACCTCCGGTTGTCAGGGGCTTCCCTCGCTCTAAATCTAATGGCAAATGCCACGTGGCACAGAACAGGCGTGCACCCCTAGTGGGCAAAACACTTAGGGACATGCTGTTCTTTCACAATCAAAAAGGTTTCATTTTGAGATACGCTCGTAAAATGCACCGAGAGAGAATGACTCAGCTCGTCATGGAGAATTTCAAATCTGTTCGGCTGGAGTGAAGATGTTTGAAGCGTTTACGGTGACTCATCAGCAGTAACGCTGGTTGAACGTTCAACTGCGATACCATGTGGGAACTGGCGAGAGAGGGCTAGGTGTTTTTGTTTCTTTCGGATTGATTGGTGGATACGTTGTATTGTTCTTGGTCTTGGATTTGGTTACCAGTTCATTGGGCGTGGGTTACGCTCGATTTTCCCAGGTGATTTCAAAGCACGGTTGAATCTGAATGGTCTTATCCTGTCATGACCCACTGTCCCAGCGGAAACCTCTCGGGCTGGTAGGGGTCGTTCCTTGCTGAGCTACAGGACCACGCCCCGAAAACCCAGCAGCCCAGTGTTCCAGCTAATGAAGGGAGAATCGAGCGGCTTTAACAGTATGTTACACTTGCGTGACACATGAATGCCACCCTGCAGTCACTCTTAGAGGGAGGCACAATGCCTCATTAATATGACAAATGCCCCTTTCCAATACCAGTATATAGAAAATAATGTACATGCTCAGTCGGAAAACTACAGCATCTCCATTTACATATAAAAAGACAGTCCCATAAGTCATTGGGTCCTTGCTTTCGGTCTGGCTTTCAATGGAAACATGTATGTACGGTTCTATCTCGGCACTACTTGACACCATCTTTCCATCCTCTTCGTAACGCATTACTTGCCCTCCAATAGCTGTCTCAGTCTTGCCTTGAAAGTTTCATCACAGCGCATAACGGCACTGAAGGGCGGCGAGACGGGGACCCGGGAGAGGGTTAGATCTCTCCATTACAGCGATATACACCACGTGATGACTGCTCAATGTGCCAATAATGGCTTCCTCTCACCATGGTTCTCCATAAGTCGGCTCGGGGTGGCGGCGGGCCCGCCTGCTCTGTCAAGTTCCAGACGAGCGTTCTTTGGCCACTACGAGGCCATTTCTGGCGCTGAAGCGATCATTTCCCTAAGGGAAGCACCCATCAGATAGACTCCTGACCCCCCGTCCAAAATTCGTCTCCACACCACCCAAAGGTGCATCTGTGTTATTACATAAAAGGTCCAACAACTCCCTGGAGATTCTCTTCTGGATGTGCCACAAAGATACTGCTGAATGAATGGAGATGGATGGATGAATGAATGGATGAATGGATGGATGCATGAATAAATAGATGATAGATACATGGATGGATAGATGATGAGATTAGATGAGATTAGATAAACAAACAGACAGACAGACAGACAGACAGACAGACAGACAGACAGACAGACAGACAGACAGACAGACAGATACACAGACACACAGAAAGGCACACAGACAGACAGACAGACAGACAGACAGACAGACAGAATGAAAGATAGATAGATAGATAGAAGGATGGATGGATGGAATGGATGGATGGATGGATGGATGGATGGACGGACGGACGAACGGACGGACGGATAGATAGGCAGGCAGGCAGACATACAGACAGACAGACAGACAGACAGACAGACAGACAGACAGACAGACAGACAGACAGACAGACAGACAGACAGACAGACAGACAGACAGACAGACAGACAGACAGACAGACAGACAGACAGATATATGTTTTTAAATCACCCATGGTAGACACATATGTGATGAAAGAATGCCCATGTGTCTAGAAAAGGGAACAAAATCAAGACTCTAAATTGCTGGAGTAAGTTTAGTCAGGGAAACATAGCAGATAGTACCATTTCAATGTTGAGGAGTTTGATTTGAAGCAATTAGTGAGAAATACACATGGAACAACAGCCAGGCAGGCATAACATAATCACTTCTTATGATTCACATTACTGGAGTCAGTCGTTACGATTTATTTCACTATTAAAAGGAAATGACGTTGGATTTAACACATCTCTTGCCAGCATATTTCCATGATTGCGTGATATTTTGACTGTGATGGGAATGCTATATTTGTTATGAGGTTTGATCAAAGGTGTGCTTTAGGAACTTTATGCAAAACATGATTCGACGGGCACCTACAAAAATGACGGCGATGTTATCTGTTGGTAAGAACGCATTAATTCTCTTTTTGGGGTTAGAAGAATGTCCTTTTCAAAGTTTGTTTAATACTTATGTCAACCACTAATGGCACCAACATATTGAACACACTATATCACGCAACTAATGGCACCGACATAATGAACATATTATATCACGCACTGACTACGTTTACACAGCATAGGGCTGAAGCAACACCAACAAAACAGTTATGATGCAGTAGACTACACTGATACGGACCTACAAACTGTCATCTATACCTTTACTAACTAACGACCCAAATGATAACCCAACAAAGACACAGACTATTCCTTTCTTTCTTCATCGTCTTTGAAAATCTTGCTTAAAGAGCCTCTTGTACAAGTGGAGTGCCGCTGGCAACGGAGAAAGTCTTCAAGAGTTGACAGAGCGCTTGAATGTTCATTTGCCTCCCCATCAATGCACTGGAGTGGAAGGCTGACAGCAGGCCCGCCGCGTTTTCTGTCTGGAGAACGTGTTGCGCCAGGCGGCTGTCAAAGGACCAAGTCTATTTCCGGCAATGGATGGGCTGCAATTGGATCAGCTGCGCAGAAAACCTTTGCACCCATGCACAAAGAAATCGGAAATGCCGGACATTTTGGTAGGCAACCAAGTCCGAATCAATCTCAGCTTTTTTGACCGTGTTTTCCAATCGGATTTCCACAAATCGTTAGGCCATTAGGCCACCATCGACTGCAGGCGCGTTGCCAAACCCAATAAGGACAGCAGACGCTCAGTCATTGTGGGAGCTAACCAGATTTCAGTCCAGCTCCCCTTCCAGCAGCTTCCGTTTTATTCCACTGGTCCCGCCCACAGCCACGTGTGCATGTGTCGTGAGGTGTCGCCCTCATCCGGGCGTCACGACCCTCCCTCTCCCATTGACATACTCTCCTTGTGCTCCCTCTCCCTCTTTCATCCATGCATCCTACCAGTGTTTTCTTTCCTAGCACGTCTCTCTCTCTCTCTCTCTCTCTCTCTCTCTCTCTCTCTCTCTCTCTCTCTCTCTCTCTCTCTCTCTCTCTCTCTCTCTCTCTCTCTCTCTCTCTCTCTCTCTCTCTCTCTCTCTCTCTCGTTCTCTCGCTGTGTGTACGCATATGTGCACGCCCGGATTAGTCCGTTAAAAGAGCTGTCTATCTGCCTGTCTGTTCGCCTGTCCATTTGTCTGTCTGCCCACCTGCGTGCGTGCGTGCGTGCATGCGTGTGTGTGTGTGTGTGTGTGTGTGTGTGTGTGTGTGTGTGAGTGTGTGTGTGTTTGTGTGTGTATGTGTGTGTGTGTGTGTGTGTTTCTGTCTCTCAATGTCTCAATCAGTCCGTCCGTCCGTCAGCACGTCAGTCAGTCAGTCAGTTAGTCAGTACGTACGTACGTCAATCAATCAGTGAGTCAGTGAGTCAGTCAGTTAGTCAGTCAGTCAGTCAGTACAGTCAGTCAGTCAGTCAGTCAGTCAGTCTGTCTGTGTGTCTCTGTCTGTGTGTCGGTCTATCTGTCTGCCTGCCTGCTTGTCTGTCTGCCTGCCTGCCTGCTTGTCTGTCTGCCTGTCTGTCTGTCTGCCTGTCTGTCTGTCTGTCTGTCTGTCTGTCTGCCTGCCTGCCTGCATGCCTGCCTGCCTGTCTTTCTGTCTGTCTTAATGTGTGTCTAACTGCCTATCTATCTGCATGTCTGTCCGTCTGTCTATTGGTCTGCCCACTCGCCAGCCCGTCCGTCTGCCCCCCCCCCCCTTCTCTCTCTCTCTCTCTCTCTCTCTCTCTCTCTCTCTCTCTCTCTCTCTCTCTCTCAAATACCTTTTTCTTTTCATGACCCAACTTGCTGCGTCACTTCTTCTGCCATCTTTGAAACATCAACATCGTCTGGGAAGTAAGGATCTGCGGGGATCCCGCTCTACAGGGATGTTGCCATCAGAAACACATCACAGGCCTGGAGGGTGACCGCTGGATGAATAAGCGGGTCCCCATTTTTCAAGGAGAAAATTCGAATCGATCTTCATTCGAGAGTCGAACCCGGTTCGCCCTGGCTTGACGTATGACTGTGAGGTCGATGGCGCGCCCATGAGCCGTCACTAGACATTAAACAGATACAGCTTGCTGGTGTGGAGTGCTTGATATCACTTGCATTTTCTGCGTTCTACGTTTAACGTTCAGGTAATCACTCGCAATAAATGCGCGATCCTACACCTCACTTGGAGGTGCTATCGTCTTTCTGCGTTTGTTTGTGAACACCGCCACTCCAAGGGTACGGCCACAGAACTCACGGAAAAGGCGAGCAGGGTCCTTTGTATGCTCACAGGCGCCATGCATAGTGAAAGGTCGATGCCAAGTGCGACTGAAAATGCGAAACGCCTTGCAGAATGGAGAATAATTCCGAAGTGTAAATGACCTATCAACGCTGTCGTCTAAATCGCAAGGTGTGAAAAGAAAGCTAGTGGAAACCAGTTCTACAAAAGGTGTTTCGAAAAATTATCTCGCAAGTGTATGTACGCGCGTGTGTCAACATCCGCAAGTATTCATTCCTTTCAGTCAGCCAACAACAGAAGGCGCGGAACCCGTGCTCCTAAATGGTAAAGCCTGTATATCCTCTTTTTTATTTTTAGTAAGGTCACTGCAAAATAGCTCTTACGGTGAAAATATTATTTTTAACCCCACCCGCACTAAAAACAGGTCGAGTTATGCTTCTGTCAGCAATACGCTGAAAAAAATCTCACCAGAAAAGCCTAGTGCTGCGACTCGGGTTGATTCTAATGCTGAATAGAGATTACCTCAGGCCGACTGTCTGCTAACGGATCCAAGTCGCATCAAAAGTTTCTCTCCTGCGGAGATCCCGAGTCCACAGAATCAAGTCTGCTACGACGTCTACTGTCCACAACGGACTATCTGATTAGAACTCTCAGACTCTGGAAAATGTTCCACTCGGATCTCAGTCCACGAATGCCAGGGGGACATCAGATCTGGCAAAGGCGCGTAGACGTCAGTCAGATGTCATTTGGGTACAGGCTTTTTCAACTGCCGAGGAATCTTTTGACTGGCAAAACCAGATCAACTGAGACATTTTCCACAGGAATTTTGTTTTAGCCCACACTGGGATATTCTGCTGCAAGAAAGACTACAAGTGCTGAACTATAAAAATTATTTCGTTACGTGATCCATTATATGCAATTATTGGCAGCCAACAAGCGATCCGAGCATTTCCAGAATCGGTACTGATTTCGATCACGGACGCCTACACATACGGTAAAAAAGTATTCAGCAAAGGTTCGTTGTGGTAGGTTCAATCACAAGTCTGTAACCAGAGACTTCAAGCGGCACACAATGCAAAGTCAAAAGCGCAAACTTTATCTTGTTTCAGACGTTGATAGGTTCATCAATGCATACATGCATGGTAGGAGAATGGCAACATCCCATCACCCCAGCACCCCTTTTATTGTCAATCGGCAATAACATCGTGTCTTGCTCAAATGAAAGTGTGCGTTGTAGTCGTGGTGTTGCACATCGCGTTCTGAACAATGCCGTTTGAAACTGCGGCACGCAACCAATTGAGATATCTATCAGAACCGTGGGGCTTCGTGACCGAGTGGTTAGCGCGCTTGACTTGCAGTCGTTTGCGGCCAGCGGGTGCGGGGTTCAAAGCTGCGTGGTTCCCAGCGTTGCATCCTTCAGTCGCATTGCTTCTCCCCACTCAGGAGTAAATTTGGGGACCTGCGAGGGCAGCGATGTCACGCTGTAGTGCGCGAGCGGCCATTAGGCAGCATCGGATTGCAATACGAGCTGACACAGACGTTACAGTGGTATTCGTATTGCAGCTGACACTGATGTTGCAGCCTATATTGATATTACACGTGAATTTGGTATTGTGGATGATACTGGTGTTACAGCTGATACTGGTGTTGCAGCTGACACTGATGTTGCAGCCTATATTGGTATTACAAGTGATTTTGGTATTGTGGATGATACTGGTGTTACAGCTGATACTAGTGTTGCAAGTGATACTAGTGTTGCGGCTGATACTGGTATCGCGGCTGATACTAGTGTTACAGCTGATACTGGTGTTGCAGCTGATACTGGTATTACAAGTGTTACTGGTGTTGCAGTTGATACTGGTATTACAAGTGATATTGGTTTTGCGGCTGATACTAGTGTTACAGCTGATACTGGTGTTGCAGCTGATACTGGTACTACAAGTGTTACTGCTGTTGCAGCTGATACTGGTATTACAAGTATTACTGCTGTTGCAGCTGATACTGGTGTTGCAGGTGATACTGGTATTACAAGTGATATTGGTTTTGCGGCTGATACTAGTGTTACAGTTGATACTGGTATTACAAGTGTTACTGCTGTTGCAGCTGATACTGGTTTTACAAGTGTTACTGGTGTTGCAGCCGATACTCGTATTACAGTTGAAACTGGTGTTACAGCTGATACTGGTGTTACAGTTGATATTGGTATTACAGCTGATACCGGTGTTGCAACGGATACTGGTATTACAGTTGATACTGGTGTTGCAGCCGATACTGGTATTTCAGTTGATACTTGTGTTACAACTGATACTGGTGTTGCAGCTAATACCGATGTTACAGCGGATACTCGTGTTACAGCTGATACTGGTTACAGCTGATAACTGGTTTTACAGCTGATACTGGTGTTGCAGCTAATACCGATGTTACAGCGGATACTGGTATTACAGTTGATACTGGTATTGCAGCTGAAACTTGTATTATAGTTGATACTGGTATTGCTGCTGATACTGGTGTTACAGCGGATACTGGTATTACAGTTCATACTGGTATTGCAGCTGATACTGGTATAACAGTTGATACTGGTGTTGCAGTCGATACTGGTATTGCAGCTAATACTGAAATTGCAACTGATACCGGTGTCAATGCTAACACTGATGTTGTACCTAATAATATTGTCACAGCTAATACTAGTGCTGCTGCTATGATACAAGTGCTACTGTTAACACTGGTGTTGTACCTATTACTCTTGTCACAGCTGATACTGTTGTTGTACCTAGTACTGTTGTCACAGTTGATACTATTCCTACAGCTGACACTGGTGTTGTGCCAAGTACTGTTGTCACAGCTGATACTAGTGCTACTGGTGTTGTACCTAATGCTCTCGTCACAGCTGATACTGTTGTTGTACATAGTGCTGTTGTCACAGCTGATACTATTCCTATAGCTGACACTGGTGTTGCAATAGTCGAAGTCCCTGACTTCAGGGACTGTCCTTACCTTCTGGTCCTTTGCTCGAGCCAGTGAAGTACTCGTCCACAGTCTTGAGCCAACCCACGTCCGTGTGGCTGTGCGGAATCAGGTGCACGTTCAGCATGCCCTCCTTGGTGGCGTGGCATCCCTGCAACCATGGCAACCAAACACGTTATTGCACGGTGGCCTGAAATAATAGCGTGCTTAAACATACACACACGCATACGCACACATTACGCACAAATGCGCCTACGCATGCACGCACACACGCATACACACACGCACACACACACGCACGCACACACACACACACACACACACACACACACGCAGACGCGCACACACACATCTGCAAGAAACAGAAGAAAATGAAAGTGAAGGGTAAATCACAACTCCATCATTTAGAAAAACACTCCGCAGGAAGAAAATTACATTCACACAAGTAAGACCCACGTTTTACGTGCGTGCGCTAGTCACAAAATTAAAAAGTCAGGAAAACACAATCAAATCCAGTTGCGGCTCTAGTTTAATCTGTGTTGCATCTTACACATCATATCAAGAGATACTTTTCCATTGGCAGTTTCCTAAACCTTCGGCCTAAGGAGGAAATAATAGGTGGTAGTGGTGGTGAGAAACGACAAGGCATGTTCTTAATAAAACCAGAAAGAAGTCTCGAAACACTCAGCTAATCGCATCTATTACAACATAACTCAAATCTGAAAGGACAAACTTGATAAAACCCTCATCTCGTTTTACGTGTCACGTGTATGAAAGATTTCAGCATGCGAGAAATCCAACCTTAAGTAATAACAGTTCAGTATTTTCCTTTCCACGTTAAAAATCAAACGAGTACACAATACAATAAACATCAGCTATAAATCTACATTACCCGGGTTGTTTGAGAAACAACAGCAAAAACTGTCACGTCACATCAGGAAGATTGAGTGCACTGACTCGGAAGTTTTTCCCTCCTTGAAAGTCATGACCTGGGTGGAAAACAGATGGTGGCAGTCTCTGCAGTAAGCAATGTCAGGGCATATGCAGCAGATATATCTTGGGATGTGAGAATGGGCTCTGCACAGCTCTCACACAACGCACAAGACTACTTCTTCTTTGACATAATCTGCATTCTCCCCGTGACTTCTGCTGGGTCTGCATTTGCACCGCAACATGAAGCCTCCAAAAGCGCACGGAGACCTCGCTTCTACGCTCACCACTGTGTGTCTGTCAAATTCCTGCTTTACTTGGGCCCTCGCAAGCGTCGTGATGGCACAGCTCCCTTTCATCATTGATCAGCGACTTGCTGTCTTCATTCTCGTGCCTCACATTACACACATAAAACACACCTGGAGGGTCGCAGCACGACTTGCTTCGCAACTTAGCCTTGCGTGCCTCCAGGCGACACAGACGAAACACGCACTTCACGACATGCACGATCCATGGTGTCCCTGTTGTGAAGGTGTCGGTCACTTCACATGATGGGGGTGGCAGAATAATCACATTGTCTGAAGCAGTTTTCTGGTTTTCATCGATGTCACTCGCTTTGGGCACACACTGAGATCTCCACATCGTACAGCACAAAGTCTCGAGAGCATTTTGATAAATATTTGAGAGCTTTGAAGATGACTAGTCTAGGCGATGGCGATAACTCCAAGACAAGAAAGGACTCGTCCATCTAATTGTGAGGACAACATCACCAGAATGAGTTGAATCAATAGACCTGTTCTGTAATGCCGGTTCTTAACTGATGTTTGCCAAGTCTTGGCAAATACTGGCCAAGTATTCGGTCAAAATGTGCCAGATCTTGGGATATATTCGCTGAATATTTGGTCGAGTGTTCCGGTTCTTAATTGGTTTTCGCCAAGACTTGGTAAATATTTGCCAAGACTTGAGATATTGGATCGACGGGTAATGCCAATAGATATTGGCACGAGATATTCGTGAGATCCCCTCAGAGCACAATGGCGGGAAAAATATGTCGCTTCGTTTACATTTACAGCCATTGGAAACTTACAGTATGGGTGTGATGCCGATCGATGCCATATTGCAAATGTCCTTTGTTTGCGAGATCTTGGCTTCGTTTCGTCAAGCTATTAAGAAGCTAAAGATTTGCCAAGACTTGGCGCAATAGTTGCCGAATTTTTGCCGAACGTTTGCCAATGAGTAATTTGCCAAGACTTGGTGAATATTAGCCAAGATTTATTTGTCAATTAGGAACCTGCTTAAGCAATGAGTGTTCATAATGCCTCTCACTGCATTCCGGAGCACGTCGGTAATGCTGTCGCCAAACATCGTCGTGCACTGTGCGGTTCTGCTTTAGTCACGCAGTATTCTGATGAGAAGATGCTGCAGATGCGTCTGACTTCAATGATAATCTTAACCGCTGAGAAAGAGAGAAAGAGAGATAGAGAGAGATAGATAGAGAGAGAGAGAGACAGACAGACAGACAGACAGACAGACAGACAGACAGACAGCCAGACAGACAGACAGAGACACAGACAGACAGACAGAGACACAGACAGACAGACAGACACACACAGAAACACACACACACACACACACACACACACACACACACACACACACACACACTCACACACACACACAGACACCCAGACAGACACACAGAAAGGCTACCAGGAAGCAGGTCTAGTAGAAGGAAAACAGCTGTAAGGAAAAAAAATCCTTTACATCCACTGTTACCACTGCAACTGGGGTTCGATTCTGGCCTGCCACTCCTCTTATATAATAATAATAATTTATTGTATTTATAAAGCGCCTTTCCCGAGGTTCTAAGCGCGTAACATATATACATACATATACAAAATAAACATACAATACACAGTCTATACATTTAGTCATCCAGTCATAGTCAAACACATGCATTCAGATGTACACAGTCAGACTGACAATATACTATACAAATATTTACGCAGATGTCAAGATGTACGTGGGGGTAGAGGAGGGGGGGGGGGGG
>JAWQFJ010000624.1:152500-172500 GCA_034096865.1 Theodoxus fluviatilis
GATCATCGCGCTATTTGATCAATCCTTCATGAGAACATTTCCAGCGACTTAAACAACTCCACATGAGATGTCTCCGCAAACTCATGGGAATATCTAGGACTACGCGAGCGTAAAATATGGGCATCATGGACAAATCGGGATTATCAGGAACCGGTGTGTTAATCGTGAAAGAACAGCTTAGTTGGGCGGGTCAAGTTGTGAAAAAGACAGCGACAGTTGCTTAAACAAATCCTGTATTTTCACCTCGTCCAAGGAAAATGAAAGACTGGAGCACCCCTCGAACGATTTCAATACTGCCTTGCAACTTCCTTGCAGGCACGCCATTTCGAGAAGCCTGTTGGAAAAAACGGACCGCTGATTGCAGGCCCTGAAAAGCCGCAATTACGGAGGGAATGTAACATTTAGAAAAGCAACGCTGGTTTGCCTTTGACATCAAAAGATACATACTAAAATGGCGCTCTTAGGCCACGAGGAATCAGACACAACACATTTCTTTCCTTGATGTCACAGACTCTGAGCGTCCACTATGCGGCCTCACCTTGTCTTTGTTAGAAATCAATAGACAACCATGCCGTGTCAGAGTGTGTACGGGCGTGCACGCGAGAGCGCATGCGTGTGTGTATGTGTGCGCTTACAAATGTGTACGTACATGCACGCGCTTGTGAGTGTGTATTTGCATGACAAATCATGTGCGTTCAGGTCCCTTTTTGCGCAGGGTACAAAGCGTTCTCAAGAAGCACTACGATCTCTCTCCATCACTCTACAGGCAAAGTGCAGGAGATGTGAACTGCATTTATTGGCAGTCCCTTCAAGACGCGCTTCCAGAGAGCTTTCTCCTCCTCAGCTAGCAGGGTGCCTCAGCGCTCTTCCGCGGAGAGGGGTCCTCTAAAGGTTTCTAATTGCCCAGCATCGCGTCCTCAAACGAATGCCTGCGACGTCTTCTCCCGTTTTGACAGACGTTGCCAGCACCTGAGGCGATTCTTTCATCACCATGGCAACGCCTGGCTGCAAGGCAGTGCTTTCCCACCATGCCGCTCCTGCACAAGGTACTCGAGTCCACAGACGTAACTTTTTTTGCGTTTTGAACTTTTGCGTTGGTTTCGAAGAGTGCCGCACAAAGCTTGCAGTCCAGGAGTCTTCTTGAGGCCAACGTTCCTGAAATCGCGTTTATTGTCAAGACCTCCTCCTCCTCCTCCTCCTCCTCCTCCTCCTCCTCCTCCTCCTCCTCCTCCTCCTCCTCCTCCTCCTCCTCCTCCTCCTCCTCCTCCTCCTCCTCCTCCTCCTCCTCCTCCGGACATTCTCTGCAGTGAATTTGCGTTTAGCACTGTGTATCATTATCAAATACAACTTTAACCTTGAAGAACAGGACGCATAACACACTGCAGCATTTACACAGGCATGCAGCAGAAAAACATGCAGAATGGAAATAAATTCCACGGTGTGGATTCCGCACGTCATTTCTGGTACAAGCGCTGCTCTAATTTGTCAACTTAAAGCACACTGAGAAATACTTTTGGCGTGAATAAATTATTACGTTTCCGCACGAAAAAAGGCTGTCGTAGTTTGGGAGGAAAAAATGGGACAACGAGTTCTCATGACATCAATCAACAACTTTCGCAGTTCTTGTTAATTTATCGCGATTTAAATTACATTAATGGTTTTCACGCAACAAAAAAGTCACGTGAAATGCGTTAATGATTATAAACGAGTTGCAAAGCTTTGATTTTGTGTGTGTCTGCTTCCGCGAATTAGGGCTTCAAACTAGTCATGTTTTCTGTAAGATACATGTGTCTCTTACCGAGTCTCGTCTCTCCAACTGTCGGGTTGTATGTCAACAAATTAAACGAGATGTTCTAAGAAATTCTTCACAAACAGATAATGTATATCCTACAGGAAATATATGCATTATACAGTGAAACTGCATCTCTTTGTGTTGTCTTTCATGAATTGCATCGAGACCAAATATTGCAATACATTTCTGTTGAATTATTTCGTTTTGCGCTGAGTAGCATAAGTTTCTATACATGTTTACAATCCTGTTTACTTGTCAGAACTGGTTACGTATGAATGTATAGCCCTATTTCCCCACATATTAAAAGACGGAATTTGATGTCAATTCATCTACATCATCGAAACTATGCGTTTTCCCTGCCTATTCGAAAATTAATAAAACCATCATGCTTGTTTTTTCTCGTGGCCCACAGGCTACAAAAAGTATGTGTATACGGCGACACAGAAACAAGCTACATCTGACATAGAAACCTATTAGTTTTACCGATGCAGTTTCAGCGGTGTTGGCAGAGGATGAAACTTGCCACGATGAAACATTCCATTAATTCCATTCATCATCATACACGGATATTCGCGTCTGTGAGCAATAACCACCACATCCACTTCGCTGTCCTTCACTTGTTGACCGAAAGACAACGCAAGAGTATGGGTCGTTTCCACTGGTGACTGGTAAATTTGTATCTGAAGCACGCAGCAAACTCAGAGCGTGTTCTGAATCATGAAATACTTGGGATTTTGAATACAGGCGACAAAGTTTTCCTGAACAACTGCTTACACACGAGCAAACATGCATCACTGAAAGAAATTTTGCGACAAAAAAGGAGTTTCGTTATCGCAGTGTGCAGAAGTCTAAAGGGCTCGAGACATACATAAACATACTGATCGCGGCGTGGCGTGCCACAGTGGACTAGCCCTGCCTGTCATCTCCTGCGGACAGCAACACGGAAGCAATACAAGGTAGCAATTAAACGCGGCCCCAGGACTTAAACGAAAATCGATTGTTCAATTCGCTCTCCACACGCTGATGCCGCGATAATAAAGAACGCAACCATTGAATAATTGACCCTCGGAATCTCTCATGTCTGACGAGCATGGGCAGGCCAGGCTAAGTATGTGTGTGTGAAACTCCTGTTCGGCGGAGATCTCTTGTGTTAGACATTCACTTTATTTGAGCACAATGCAATGTAAGGACAGCACAATACTCAATCATTTTCTCTACTCCAAACGGGGTTCCCTTCATGTCCCATTCAAAACACTAAAAGATAAACATTGCCTCATAAATTGACTAAATCTGCGCTTCAGCAAAATCTTTATGGTAATGGAGGTTAATATTATCCACTTCATCAAGAACCCATTCCTCGTCTTTTTAAACAGTCGCTCACAAGCAATCTATATTATGGCATATTTTAAACAGACAATCACTCAGGTACTTCATCCAGGTAAAAAAAATCCTCTCAATTTCATCATGCCCATTTAGCACGGCGTCTGTAAAATGTCGTTACATAAACTGTGCACAGAGCTGTAACAGGCGCTCAACTGTGCACAGAGCTGTAACAGGCGCTCAACTGTGCACAGAGCTGTAACAGGCGCTCAACTGTGCATAGAGCTGTAACAGGCGCACAACTGTGCACAGAGCTGTAACAGGCGCTCAACTGTGCACAGAGCTGTAACAGGCGCTCAACTGTGCACAGAGCTGTAACAGGCGCTCAACTGTGCACAGAGCTGTAACAGGCGCTCAACTGTGCACAGAGCTGTAACAGGCGCTCAACTGTGCACAGAGCTGTAACAGGCGCTCAACTGTGCACAGAGCTGTAACAGGCGCTCAACTGTGCACAGAGCTGTAACAGGCGCTCAACTGTGCACAGAGCTGTAACAGGCGCTCCAACTGTGCACAGAGCTGTAACAGGCGCTCAACTGTGCACAGAGCTGTAACAGGCGCTCAACTGTGCACAGAGCTGTAACAGGCGCTCAACTGTGCATAGAGCTGTAACAGGCGCTCAACTGTGCACAGAGCTGTAACAGGCGCTCAACTGTGCACAGAGCTGTAACAGGCGCTCAACTGTGCACAGAGCTGTAACAGACGCTCAACTGTGCACAGAGCTGTAACAGGCGCTCAACACTCCATTGCTGGCGACGTAAAATATTCCAAAGTACGACGGCAGGGCCTCATTCACAGAACACGATTAAACACACAGGAGTCGATTCTCGTCCTAGCCGCTGTTATCCTACTAAATAGTGGTGGTAAAAACTCTTGTAAGAGAAGCTTACTGCTCACAATAACACTCAAATACATATGATACTGACAGCTGAGAGTCGCTAACGAGTGACTTCCACTCAGTCACTAAGCCCATTACAATTGACAATAACATTCAGAGTAGTCAAAAGCCATAGCCCCAGCTCGTGTTTTTACCTGGCTGGAGAGCTTGTCCTATAGACCACGTGGGTCATCAGACAACCCACAGGATTTCCTTCCGACGACACAAAGGTATCTTTCACCGAGATAACCATGGCGAACATTTGTCATCTTCGCGGCGCAGTAGTTAAGTCGGGAAATAACACGTTGCAGCAGTCATCCAGTATCTTGAAGGTGTCCCCCGCATTGAAAAAAGAACACCGTTTTAAACATGTGCGTACGCACACAGACAAACGCGCGCGCGCGCACGAACCCAAACACACGCACGCACGCACACATGCATGCACACACGCACACACGCATGCACGCTCACAAACGCACATACACATCTACGCACGCATACACACACTCACAAACACACACTCACTCGTGCACGCGCATGCATGAACACGCGTACAAACACACACTCACACACGCGCGCACGCGCATGCACTTACACAGAAGCACAAACACACGAACACAGACACACACATACACACACATACACATTTACACACACATACCCACACACGCGCGCGCGTGTGTGTGTGCAGTGCTGTATGTGCAGACAATATCATATACACGCAAATATGAATATCGAGACACGCGCATCCGTACACAAACAACAAATGACTTGATTCTGACACGAGGAAATTACCTGTTGAACAGACTGCATGATTCACAAGCAGATTACTGCGAATAACCTTCTTTTTACGTACTATGTTAGCAATGACATAAATCAGCCAGCTGGTTAATTAGCAACTTTATGTCCAACGGTAAAAAGATTGTCAAGAGTTATAAATGTAATAGAGCAATAATAATGCAACAACAATAACAACATCAACAACTCATTTTCAAATGAAAATGTCATTTGTTATGGATTTTATTTTCTTCTGCTCTCTGTTCCTAACCCTTTCCCACCTTCACACCACTCTTTTGGCCAACGATAACTCCTCCAATGACACATTACAATAGTAAAATCAATGCCCCTGCAGGCTTCCAGGGTAACAAACAGTGACGCCCATTTCATTCCTCTCAAGAAAAATGCAGAAACCTAATACTGCATCGATCGCTACCTCATCAAGATCGAAATATGCGGAAATATGAAATCACTGCATTCAAATTTGGCTGTTTCAGTCTCCAGAAGGCAGGAGTAGGATAAGTTTCAAGTAGCCTGAAAAACGAGGATCAATGTCTTATCCTTGAACACCGAATGTCTAGCCGCAGAGCGAGCACAACGTCTTCAGAAAACACGTGATTGACACGTTGCATAAATGCCACATTGTTTCGGTCGAAACGGAGGTTTCGTTCCAGCTGAGCTGTCAAAGCAGCATACAACCAGTCCGAGACAGCCAGACAAGAACTCCTATCCCCCAGGAGCCATCAGGACCCTGACGAGCAGAACAAATTGACAGCGGCAGGGACGGAGGGTGTTTAATGAGAAGATCAGACAAAGACCTCTATGCCCAAATGGACTGCCTGACCATTTGCAAGGACAGATGACACCGAGGCATTGTGTAGATGACCTTAGTCCACCCTTACATTCTATCCACGCTGCCTGATTAAAAAAAAACTTGCTGCCAGCAGATACTCGAGGTGAAATCAGTACGCCCTTCAATTATATATAAACCCTGCATGAGAAAGGTTTTTCGTCTCACCTCGGGTGAGGCTTCCTGTCCCTGCCCACCCGTTTCGCTCCTCACTTCCCTAACTACGATGGTTGTTATGTCAGACAGTGTATGGCTGTGTGTCATACGATTAGGTGTGTCTGCTTATGTGTGTGTGTGTGTGTGTGCGTGCGCGCGAGCGCACGTGCGTGTGTGTACACGTGTGTATGCGTGTGTTTGCTCTCATCTGTGTGCGTGTGTGTATGTTGTGTGTGTGTGTGTGTGTGTGTGTGTGCATGCGTGTGTTCTCATCTCTGTGTGTATGTGTTTGAATCTATAAGTGTGTACACCCCTCTTTAGTTGTGTGCGTGTGTGCGTGCGCTCGCGCGTGCGTATATGTATGTGTGCGTGTGTATTCTCATTTGTGTGTGTTCTCATATGTGTGTGTGTTCTCATCTATGTGTGTGTGTATGTGTGTGTGTGCGTTTGTGGATGTGTGTGCGTGTGAGTGTGTGTGTGTGTGTGTGTGTGTGTGTGTATGTCTGAGTGTGTGCATGTGCGTATGTGTGTGTATGTCTTTTTATCTGTGTGTATGTCTTTTTATATGTGTGTCTTTTTATCAGAGGGGGGGGGGGGGGGGTGCGCGCGCGCGTGTACGTATGTGCATGTGCGGGTGTGCGTGTATATGTGTGTGTGTGCGTGTGTGTATGTGTGTGTGCGTGTGTGAATGAGTGAGTGAGTGAGTGAATGAGGGTCTTTGTATCTATGTGTGTGTATGCCTCTTTAGCTGTGTGTGTACGTTTGTGCGTGTGTGTGTGTTTGTGTTCCTCTGTGTGTTTGTGTGTGTTTTCATCCGTGTGTGTGTGCGTGTGTGTGTGCGTGTGCGCGTGCGTGTGCGTGCGTGCGTGCGTGTGTGTGTGTGTGTGTGTGTGTGTGCGTGTGTGTGTCTGTCTGTCTACCGGAGTCTGCATTTTTCCATTACTCCATTTGTCGGTGGCACAGAGCGACTCATTCGAGATTCATCTTCAGCCTCGCACTAGGTAAAAAAATATCGCCTTGAAAGCATTTCGACCGCAAGAAAAAAATGTGCAAGATTGCTCCCCGCTGCCTTATTGAATGAAACGAATCGTGAGACATTTATTTAGGGTAAATTACCTTCATATGGGAATCTTTCTCGCAAAAGGGAACCACTGCAACATTCAAATTAAGACAAAAGCCTCTTTCTTTCCTTTTGCACTGCTCTGCTCACGGAAAACGAAAATCTATCAAGGCTCAGCCTACGAGAAGAGAGAGCATCACATCACGTACATTTTGTCCAGCAGTGATGGAGTCAGGGGGATCCACGAACCTCTAGAGAGCATCAGCACCGAGTCCCAGGAGATGTCATTCCGACACCCTCTCGGTCACGCTCGGAAAACCCAGACGAAATGGTCACATGCGGCTATCTCCACGACGCCACGTAGTAGGCAACAGCGTGCCTAAAGTCAACCGGTGTGGTGTGAAATACTTGCCTGAAAATAGGGTTGGCCTTTGAAGACGAGTCGATTATAACAATATAAACACGGAATAAATATGAAAGACAAGATGAAAGGGGAGGAAAGTTCTTAGAAATACTGTAAACATGATGGAAGATTGAGGAAGCTCTTTTAGGACGATTATTTGTTTTTTTGTCATGCCATAGACGTTGAACCAACATTATCATAGTCACACAGAGAGGAAGGTACATCATAGTTGTTCACCTTATACATTCATACACATTCACACGCACACATGGTTACAACTCGTAGTAACGACACATGGTTACAACTCGTAGTAACGACACATGGCTACAACTCGTAGTAACGACACATGGTTACAACTCGTAGTAACGACACATGGCTACAACTCGTAGTGACGACACATGGCTACAACTCGTAGTAACGACACATGGTTACAACTCGTAGTAACGACACATGGTTACAACTCGTAGTAACGACACATGGCTACAACTCGTAGTAACGACACATGGTTAAAACTCGTAGTAACGACACATGGTTACAACTCGTAGTAACGACACATGGCTACAACTCGTAGTAACGACACATGATTACAACTCGTAGTAACGACACATGGCTACAACTCGTAGTAACGACACATGGCTACAACTCGTAGTAACGACACATGGCTACAACTCGCAGTAACGACACATGGCTACAACTCGTAGTAACGACACATGGTTACAACTCGTAGTAACGACACATGGTTACAACTCGTAGTAACGACACATGGCTACAACTCGTAGTAACGACACATGGTTACAACTCGTAGGAACGACACATGGCTACAACTCGTAGTAACGACACATGGCTACAACTCGTAGTGACGACACATGGTTACAACTCGTAGTAACGACACATGGCTACAACTCGTAGTAACGACACATGGTTACAACTCGTAGTAACGACACATGGTTACAACTCGTAGTAACGACACATGGTTACAACTCGTAGTAACGACACATGGTTACAACTCGTAGTAACGACACATGGCTACAACTCGTAGTAACGACACATGGTTACAACTCGTAGTAACGACACATGGTTACAACTCGTAGTAACGACACATGGCTACAACTCGTAGTAGCGACACATGGTTACAACTCGTAGTAACGACACATGGCTACAACTCGTAGTAACGACACATGGCTACAACTCGTAGTAACGACACATGGTTACAACTCGTAGTAACGACACATGGCTACAACTCGTAGTAACGACACATGGCTACAACTCGTAGTAACGACACAGGGCTACAGCAAGTATGGAATTGTCAAGACAGAAAAATTAACTCAGATTTTTCTCATCCCAGGGACAGAAGTACCGGATTTAATTCTCAGAAAGCTTGCCTCTGCAATTTTCGCATCGCCAGACTTGATTGGTCACCCTTCTCTTGTTCTAATGTAAGTGGGGAGAGCACTGGGCGGTGGGTGTTTTGCTTTGGCACGCCGTAGACGTTGAACAATGCTAACGCAGTCACACAGAGGGGTATGTGCATCGGAATTAATCTAACACTGGAACAAAGGTCTCGTTCAAAATTACTTCATTGGAAAGAATGTCTTCATAATCCTACGATGAATGTGTAGAATATCTTTTCAAATGCATTTTATATTATTCTGGAAAATGTTAAACAAGTCCATGATACAGGAATTACACATCTGTTCGTTAGCGCTAGCAAGGTTCCGTCTTGGAGTAGATTTGTCGTAAACGTAGCGACATAACTTTTTTTTTCTTTCGAGGGCAACTATTTCAAATGACACCGCTCAGCATCACCAAGACATTACCGACAGTGTTGCCGGAAGTTAACTTTCTGTGACCTTGCCCGAAGTCTCCAGACCAGCACTGAAAGCACGGCTGGCATAGCAAGGCCGCTGCTAATCAAGGCAAGGCACCGGAAGTCACGTGGTGGAGTGGTCCAGGTCCTTACCCTTGAACCACCCCACCCACCCCACACCCAACCCCATCCCTGTCCCATCCTAAGCCCTTCCATGCCTATTCCATATCATTATCTTATACTACCCCATACCCACCCCCTCCTGATCTCCACTTCACCCCCCAACCCCACTTAGGGCGCTCGGGAAGGTTTGACGTGGGCAGCTCTTGCTGAGGCTGCGGAAGACGTCAAGGCCGGCTTTGTCTTCTGTGGAAAGCCAATGGATTGATAGACTCCTGCCAGCCCTGGCGTCTCAGCGCGACAGACGGGGACCCGCTCAAGGGATCCCACACACAAATTGCACGGATTCGCACCAGGAAAGGCCGCAACGGGAAAAGACGGCCTGACGGATGAACTGGACACGTGGACGATATTGGGTATCAGATGGGTGGGTGGGCAGTAAAGGACGGAGGGAGGGGAAGAGAGAGAGAGAGAGAGAGAGAGAGAGAGAGAGAGAGAGAGAGAGAGGAATAGAGGCATTCATAAACAGAGACAGGCAGAAACGGGGACATACACACACACACACACACACACACACACTTGTACCTGGAGAGAGAGAGAAAGGGAGAGAGAGAGAGAGAGAGAGAGAGAGAGAGAGAGAGAGAGAGAGAGAGAGAGAGAGAGAGAGACAAAGAGACGAAAAGAGACAAAAAATAGGGATATACATTCACAGAGAGACAAGCGCGCGCACACACACACACACACACACACACGCGCGCGCGCGCGCACACACACACACACACATACACACACATCTACATGCAAACAGAGAGAGAGAGAGAGAGAGAGAGAGAGAGAGAGAGAGAGAGAGAGAGAGAGAGGGGGGAGGAGACAGAGAGAGACACAGAGAATATTAACGGGACCCAGGTACGACTGACATACTTCTACATAACACTACTTCTTTCAGCATATCAATGAATAGTGATGTACATGTACAATATAAACTAATTATTTTGGGGGACAGTGATTAGCTTAGAGGGACAATGCTACGGCGTATATAGCCTTCGTTTGTGAGTCACGTGATACCAGAATGATTTAAAGAGTGTTCCTCTTCACAGACTTTACATGCAAGTGTCATGGGATTGATAGAAACCGGCCACCGGCAGTAAAGCCACCCCTGAACATCTGCTGCAACGTTAACGTTGTACGTAGCTTTGGGTTTTTTGTCAAAGGCGCGGGTTAAATTCAGTTAAATGACTTACTGTAATACTTGGACTGCTGGCGACGCGTAAAACTGAACCCAAACAAGGCCGTTGTTTGGGTACAATTTTATGACTATACGATCAAATATTGACCGGGAAGGATTGTTAAAAAAAACTAGTATTCATTTATGTATGTAGTGTGGTGTTGGGCACACAAGTGAGAACCCTGGGTTTTTTTCCTCATTTTTACGCTACGGTACCTTCCAGAGTCCCACAACATCTTTCTGTTTAAATTTGAATGCTCTGATAGGCCGATATGACAGAATGTTTTCGCAATCTACGTACGGACACAAAAACACGTGAACGCGCGCGTACGCACCCACATTCATGAAGACAGGGTAGGGGTGAGGTGTGTGTGTGTGTGTGTGTGTGTGTGTGTGTGTGTGTGTGTGTGTGTGTATGACATTTAATTACTATTGACATGAAAACTATATTTTAAAGCTGCTAGAAGTAAAACTCGTGCAAAAAATACGGGACAAAAGACTTGGAAAGGAAATTTCTTTTTCCCGCTACATCGTGTGTGTCTCACGCAAGACGCACAAAACAGCGGTTATTTCCATTATTAAAAAGCCACAAGTATTCGTCTATCCCCACCCCACGCATATCTCATCATTACCCCATCCCCACCACACTTACCCCATCCCCCCCCCCCACACTTACCCCATCCCCCCACACTTACCCCATCCCCCACACTTACCCCATCCCCCCACATTTACCCCATCCCTCCACACTTACCCCATCCCTCCACACTTACCCCATTCCCCCACTCTTACGCCATTCCTCCACATTTACCCCATCCCCCACACTTACCCCAACCCCCCACACTTACCCCATCCCCCCACAATTACTCCATCCCCCCACACTTACCCCATCCCTCCACACTTACCACATTCCCCCCACACTTACCCCATTCCACCACATTTACCCCATCCCCCCACACTTACCCCATTCCCCCCACCCTTACCCCATCCCCCAACACTTACCCCATCTCTCCACACTTAAGTCGTTCCCTGCACACTTACACCATTGCCCCCACACTTACCCCATCCCCCCACATTTATCCCATCCCCCCACATTCACCCCATACCCTCCACATTTATGCATCCCCCACACTTACCCCATCCCCCCACACTTACCCCATCCCCCCACACCCATCAACCCACACTTGCTCCATCCCCCCACACTTTCCCCATCCCCCCCACACTTGCCCCATCCCCCCCACACTTGCCCCATTCCCCCACACTTGCCCCATCCCCCCACACTTGCCCCATCCCCCCCACACTTACCCCATCCCCCCACACTTACCCCATCCCCCCACACTTACCCCATCCCCCACACTTACCCCATCCCCCACACTTACCCCATCCCCCCACACTTACCCCATCCCCCCACACTTACCCCATCCCCCCACACTTACCCCATCCCCCCACACTTACTCCATCCCCCCACACTTACCCCATCCCCCCACACGTACCCCATCCCCCCACACGTACCCCCTCCCCCCACACGTACCCAATCCCCCCACACTTGCCCCATCCCCCCACACTTACTCCATCCCCCCACACTTGCCCCATCCCCCCACACTTGCCCCATCCCCCCACACTTGCCCCATCCCCCCACACTTGCCCCATCCCCCCACACTTGCCCCATCCCCCCACACTTGCCCCATCCCCCCACACTTGCCTCATCCCCCCACACTTGCCCCATCCCCTCCACACTTGCCCCTTATAACTTTAAACTTTTTTTATTTGCCCCGCAGCTAAATGACCAATCCCTCTTAATTCCGTCCTCGAACAAATAAAATTTATCCTTTGACAGCACACACATCCTCCTATACAGGAATATTAGTTCACAATTTTTTCTGATAAGGTGAGAGACGAAGTGATAGCAGACATTTATCGTTGGTGACAAGGATGAAACTTGAACAAACCGATTTAAAACGGTTTATCCACCAGGGGGCAAACGGCACAACGACGCGTAACGAGAAAACTAAGTACTCACCAATGCAGACACAGACGACTAATGAGCAAACTGTTTGGCTAACACACAGAAAGAGTGTGTAACATAACTGACATTTGCAGAATTTGCCATCTGCTTTCAAGCTGAAGAGTAACACAAACTGTTGAGAACGGAGTGCTCAGCAGGGACGCATATCGCTGGGGAGGCGCAGTTACTCAACGTATGAAGTCCCCCCTCAACAGAGGAACGACATCACGAAGTGTCCATTGATTTCAGCAAAAGTTAGCAAAAGTCATTTACATTACTTGCACCAGGTCCTGATGGGGACATGAATTATGGCTGACAAGCACGGGTGTAAGAGGGAGGAAGGCAGGAACGGGAGTGGATGGGTGTAAACAAAAACGGAAGTCCCAACGGAGTGATTTACCCTTTCACAGTTGGGGCGGTTTACTCAAAGTGACGTCATGCAGACTGCAAAGGATGTGATCCCATGACAGTTGCGCTGATAGAGCGATGGCGGCGCAGACCATGTGCCAACGCGACCACTCGACCCTCGAAGCAATCATCTCGCCGAGAGGGGTTCCCACCCTAAGGCCAGGCAATGAAATTACTGCTCACAAGACACGCACCACTGAGCACGTGTGCAGCTGAGCAAAGTGGCGAAAATATCGTTTGATCCATCGACAGATCTCGCCCGACATGTCAAATATATTGCGTTTGGGAAGCAACGAAGTGCAGAAAAACTGACCATCAGTGTTCAACGAAATCTTCAAAATACTCTGATATAGGGTTTAGAATACTTGATCGATTTCGATAGTTCTCGAAAAGAACTTGTTCCTTCAATCCAATGCGTCTTAACTGAGTCAATAATAGCGATCAAGTCTAAATGAATATGACTTCCTATACGCCGTTTTAACGTATACGACAGTGTTGAGTGGTGGCAGGTGAATGAAAATGTGCGTAGGACTAGGTCAAGCACATGTATAACTGTTCACAATAACAACAGCAGAATATCACGATTTTACCAATACTCCCTCTAATGACACAGTGCTATGTGTTTAAATAGTGACAGGTTATAATGTTGTGCTCTTTGAGCAGTCTTAATGGTACTTTATGACTCTTCACCAAAGGTATGTCTAACAGCAAACAGTCCCTCTCCTTTCAGTCTGAGGGCAAGAGCTGTAACTGAAAATTGTGTTGAACATCATCCTGTCCATCACATCTTAAATAATTGCACTTTTGGGGGTTAGTGGTGTGGGATGGCAGTTGGTTGTAAGACAAATTTTATACAATGGATATGCTGTCATTCCCACCCCCCCCCCCCCCCCCCCCCCTCCTAAATAACAGTTATTATGTGTATGAGCATTAACTGACGCGAAATTCAGCGCCAAAGCAATAGAATTGAATCAATATTAGGTTGAGATACAACTTTATTAGGCAATGGCCGGAGAAGAGTTCACCGGGGTCATATGGTAATTAGCAGCGCAGCCATGATGGTAGGTTGTATAACTTCCGGTGCTATATGTTGGGGTATGTTTCGGGTCTGTGTTGAGGAGTGGTGATCGCTAGATCGAGGCAAAAGGATGGCATTAAAGCATGCACAATGTTTAATTCGATTAAAACACTAATCGAAAATAGGCATAATAGAATATTGTAACGTATACGTTCTGCACAAAACCCACAGAAAATAAGTAAACAAACCACACCGTACGTACCTAGCAGACGAACACGATCGGACCGTAGCCACTACGCCAGCAGACGATCAAGCTTGTGTGATATAATGTTTCATGTAAAGCTCGAATGAGTGGCAGTAGATAACTGTTTAATTCTGGCTTGAATTGACTACTTCGTTTCCCTGGTCAGGCGAGGACAGAAAATTCACGATCATCGAGTCGATGAGCGCATGATCAACTTGCCCGCATTCGGCGTAATGTAACGTGTAAGATTATGACAAGAAAAGCACAAAACAAAGTTTCACGACAAATAAATTCACCAATTATATTAATAACTGACCATTTTTACACCTACAGCTAGTGTGTGTGTGTGTGTGTGTGTGTGTGTGTGTGTGTGTGTGTGTGTGTGTGTGTGTGTGTGTAAGAATTGACCTACCGCGTCTCCCTTCGCGATTCGTAAGAGGCGAATAACTAGGTACATTGTGACTTGATTTGCGCTGACTCGGAGATATTCTAGTGGTTTTTGTGCTAGGTGGCCTTACGTAACCAACAAAGGCTGATAAGCCGTAAAACTCTATCTATCCATCCATCCATCCATCCACCCACCCATCCATCCACCCACCCACCCATCCATCCATCCATCCATCCATCCATCCATCCATCCATCTATACCAGCTGACGAAGGACCAACTTGATCCCGAATTGAGGAACACTCCGCTAACGAGTACCAGAGACATATTTAATTGTTGTACTCGGAACATCGGCGTACACGTTGGAAGAGTTAAAGTATTATAGGTCTTTGGAAGTCTATCGATTCTTCGTAGCAGGATTCGTGGGAGATGTCTGCTGATTCTCGCCGGGTGTTTGTCTCGAAAGGTCAGATCTATTCTGTAAATCTTCTTTTTCCATCCTCTTCGTCTAGCTTCGGTCACCCTTTGCACAATCGGACCTTGATTGGTTTTCTCTGATGGTATAAAGTGGTAGGAGCGTTTGACTTCTCTTAATTTGTCTTTATGTTGGTTGTTAAAACAATTTTTCACGCAGCAAGAAGTCGGCATGGTTGCGCGTCTCCCGTAGCACAGCTTAGCAGACAGCGTTCGCCTCCTACCAACATGGCTGAAAGCACGTGGCTTCTACAAATAACTCCGGAAGTGATGACAACGCGTCTCCGGCCATTTTGTAAAATTGTCTCTGTTTTAATCCTGTTATTGAATAAAGCCGCAATTAAAAAAGTTTGCTGACTCAAAATAGAAGATAAACACCCCTTTTCAAGAGAAAAAACTTCACACTCCTTTTCGTAAGATGTAGACTTGTCGAAAATACAGCAGTATTCCTCAAAAGTTCAATTTTGTTTTTTGAAAGTCGTGTTCTATTCTACTTTTTTAAATATCCTTTTTCAAGATGAGTTGGTCAACCATTTGAACAGGGATAGCTGTCGTGCAAAAAAGACCAACTCTGTTGGCTCATTGCGTTCTTCAAGATGTTCTATACGGACGCTTGGCTGTTTTTGTGCTTTGATGTTGATTACATGAAGGAGTTCAGCAGCATTTAATGATTTATAAACATTCCGGCAACGTTACATGTTTTAATGCAATCGGGATTACAAAACGACAGAGACATTAAAAAAATCATACTGATGCAAAATGACTTTGAAAAGCTTTTTTGATCGAAGATCTTACAACACGTTCTCTATAATTCATCAAGCGAAAAATGAGCACGTTGTAACATCGATTCAAAGTAGTGTTTTGAAGTTTCTGTACCGTACGACTTTCTCCAGAAAATACCCCAGACACGAAAAAGTTCACGTTATCTGAAAAGATCACAGTACCGAAAAAGGTGTATTGCGTTTGGTTATAAATCAAACGAATTAAACAGGAATGGCTTTTAATGGTCCTAGGATTATACAGGTTGTTGGGTGAGACTGTATTCAACATCAACTTGTTTATGACACACACATAGCAATTTGCCCAGAAACGGTGGCTGTGTAATGATCTGTTGATCTGGGTCTCAAAGTCAATTTGTAAAAAAGCATGCAGGCTGAGAAAAGGATAGTTGAAAGGTAATACTGGTGGTCTGATAACTTTTTGCAGAACTCATTTTGATTATATACGGCTCTCACAAACAGGCTTGCGTATGCTCATGATATACGCCCATGCACACGCGCACGCGCGCGCACACAAACTTAAACACACACACACACACACATACATAAATACACACACACACACACGTGTACTCCCTCTCTCTCTCTCTCTATCTCTCTTTCTCTCTCTCTCTCTCTCTCTTTCTCTTCTCTCTCTCTCTCTCTCTCTCTCTCTCATACACACACGCACAAACATACACACACACACACACACACATACACACACACACACACCAGTAGTGAGGCAAAAGCACATACATGTACATGCAGGAAATCAGGCAGGTAGATAGGCAAATCTACAAATTACGATAACAATGAAGAGAAGAGCAAGACATGGAGACAGGCACAGGCATATGTATTTAAATGATGAACAAAACACGTAGAGAGTGATACAAAGGAGTTTCAAAGCCACAGAGAAATATAACTCATACCTAAAACTTTAAATCTCCTGAACACACCGCACTAGCAGGCAGAATGCTTTCGTGATGATCCTAATGCAAATCCGAAACGCTTCAGGGTATTAAACATGTATGTTTTCTGGACCACAGGCCGGGACCGACCTCTCGACCTTCCGAAAACACGCCACCACGCACTGCTCACTTACAGAGGTCACAGCACTAGCAAGAAGCACCGAGTACCGCCTTTCTCATTCGAGGACATACGTCATCGGAAGCGGGAGCGACAAGAAGGCAGCGTGTGAGATCGTGTCTCGACAGACAACTGGCTCGGTAGCAACTCGAGGCCAAGGAGCGATCGTACGGAAGACGGCCAAATGCTTTACATCATCTCCGTGTCTACCAAGGCGCTCTCCCGTCCCTTCATACAATGATGTACAAGCGTTCAAATGAGGCCATCTGCTGAAGTACAGTTCAACAACTGCCTTCATAATCATGAAGTAGCCATCTCAAACGACATCATCACAGACGGATGAAGGCTCCAAGGTTCTAAGGCACAGTTTACATTCAGACTGAGAAGATTTTGCTCACAACCAGGCCTATATGTGAGAAAGAGACATGATTTGCCATTCATGAAACACTCTGGACATTTGTCTATTATAAAATGACACCCAGAGTCCCGTTGCCTCTTTGCTCCATATTTGAAATACGTTTGAAAAGAGAATAGTACAAGGTGGAAGCACAGATCATACAATTTCAAATTGGTGATTTCGTGAGCTTTGAGGGATAGTAATCATCTTTTCAAATTGTATTAGCCTAATTGATTGCAACAATCTACAATAAATATTAAGCAAGGCTGCGTCCATTTCAAAACAATCTGGCATTTGACTTTGGCAAGATGTTGACTTCTGGGACACACACACACATACGTGTAAACACACATACATGTATACACATGTAGGAGGGCTCTCTCTCTCTCTCTCTCTCTCTCTCTCTCTCTCTCTCTCTCTCTCTATATATATATATATATATATATATATATATATATATATATTTATCATGTGCGTTTTCTTCCTGGCCTAAGCTGGCTGAATTTCGACCTGGCCTTTTGACCCCTCTCCATGTCAAGAGAATGCTGACCAGAGGTGCAGCTGTGCAAGGGTCAGCCTCCCTTATCTTTCTGGGTCAGACCTTCAGGTCGCCAGTTCTCAGGCCATCAGCACATAATCTGCCTCCACCATTGTTGTGTTGATTGTAATTCCACCATTGTTCTGTTGATTGTAATTCCACCATTGTTCTGTTGATTTTAATTCCACCATTGTTGTGTTGATTTTAATTAGAATGTAGTACTTTGATTAGTGTTGTTGTTGTGATAGAGCGGAGCTCCCTGCATGCTGAGGGAGCAGATGTGTTTGGATAGGGCAGACCGAAAGAGAGAGTCGAGCAGAGCAGACGTGCCTGTCTTGCAGTCTCGCTCGGTCTCCAAGTTTGTGCGAGCTGAAATAAATATGTACCCTGACAAAAGGAACTGGGTTTGTCCTGCTACTTGGAGTAGAGAGATGTCCCCTCTCTATAGCTCCAGCCTGCACCTGGCATGCAACCACTCACAGCACAAGGTAGGTCAGGACTAAGCCACGTAACTCTCTGACTGATTGCGTGACAAGCCCCACCACTCTTCTACACACACATACACACACATATACACACACGCATATATATATATATATATATATATATATATATATATATATATATATAAAATACGTGTATATTTAGTATAACCGAAAACTCTCGGTAGTCTTTGACCTCTGTCTTCTCATAAAAGTTTTTAAAAAGATCTCCTACCTTTGAGAAATCACAGGAGCTGCGTTTCTGCATGTTGTCTGTCCTCGACGGCTTTCTACTCTGCTGTCGCCATGGAATGATGAAGAAATTCAGGCCCAGTTGGAAGATGATCACCCCAGTGATCGCCATGACGATTTTTCTCAGTGAGCACCGCATTCTCGCTCGTTCGGATGGTCTTCCACAGGTCTATTGGAGATCCGGAATAATTTGAAGGCGGAATTCTATAATGCTGAATACAAGCTTGAGGTCGTTACCATGAAAGCATCGTTGTTCATTCGATATCACCATTCACAGAACAGGCGTTTCAGAACTTTTCCTTCACCAAGGTTCATGCTAATGTTTTAAGCTGTCTTCAAGAAGAACCAAAATCTTATGCAATAAATCGTAGCACCCCAACCTGAGATAAAACGAGTGGATCACGCTCCAAGCACATTGAAGAATTATGGCACACTCCTTGAAAAAGATATTGGAAGCTCGTGCACCGTTGCAAAGGTTAAAACTCGAGAAACGACGAAGCTTTTATGGCAAGTGCACCTGTAGCTCAAATCGGTTGAGTCAATTGTCGATTGTCAGTGAAATGTTGTTGATGATGTTGCTGGTGCGAAGACAAATGACTATGTCACAGCTTTCGAAGCCGCTGCATTTGCTGCAGTCGAAGAATTAAGAGACGAGAGGGTTGATGTAGAACCTGAACATTTGTAGATGAACAACCGATAATCAACACACGCTGCCATTCAGATCGTATTCACAGTACTTCACGACCGCATGTCGTCCGGGATGAATGGATTGGTCGCAAGACAAGTGCACGCCTGGTTGGTCACTTCCAGACTACGAGATGGTGTCGGCTGACTGATTCAGTTGTTTCTGGCCGTCACGATAAGGCGCGCACGCTCCGAAATCAGCGCTGCAGGCATCAAGCATTTAGCAGTGAAAACCGCTTCCTGCCTTTGTCGCTTGAGGGTGGCACAAGCTGGGAGAGTGGAGTCCTCGTGCTCACACTGCAAAGAGAAAAGGAAACTGATGTGAAGATACTATGATGGTGATGATTTTCGTCTCCACTGCTCCTTTCCTCTGTTACATGGGTACATCGAAAACAAACACACACACACACACACACACACACACACACACACACACACACACACAGAGAGAGAGAGAGAGAGAGAGAGAAAGTCAAACTCAAAGATAAATCAACGATCGGGCAAAGACAAATGAGAGAGAGAGAGAGAGAGAGAGAGAGAGAGAGAGAGAGAGAGAGAGAGAGAGGGGGGGGGAGGGAGGGAGGGAGGGGGGACGTACAGACAGACAGAACAGACAGGTAAAGATGAAAATGTAAGCTTCTTTTTTGGAGAGGTCTCCTACCAATCCTTTCGACAAAGTAGAAACATTGTTAATGAAGTCAAATTTTGGGGTCACTGACCCACATTTTTGTGACGCAAGCATTCTTGACCTTGGCAAAGCACATCACATTAATTTCTATTTCATGCAAATATACACTGCGTCGATTCACGGAAAGGCACAAAGA
>JAWQFJ010000624.1:182500-187500 GCA_034096865.1 Theodoxus fluviatilis
AAAGAAACACTACTTCCACGGTAACAGACTGTGGAAATAGCAGCCTCAAAGAAAAGCCGACTCTCATAGCAGCACACTTCTTGAAATGCTGTATTCCAGAGTTGCGTGCTCACAGAAAAGCAAACTCATGGAGGAGCACTGCTGTCACAGTAGCAGACTCTCAGAGTAACAAAATCACAGAGAGGTAGGTTCTGAATGGAACACACTCCCAGAAAAGCGGACCCAGAGAAACACATTTCCAGAAAACTCTCTTCAGAGAAGCACACTTCCGGAAAAACAGAGTTCCATAGTAGCACACTTTTAGGTAAGCACACCGTCAGAAAAGCACACTTTCGGAAAAGCACACACACCTTGAGTAGCACTGTCAGGGTAGCTTGAGAGCTCAGTTGCAGAGTTGCATACTCCAATAAAGGTAGTCTATGAAATTTGTGGCACTTTCTCAGAGAAGCACACCCAGAACTACAGACTGTCAGAGGGGTAGAGTTGTGAGCTTTCAAAGCAGCGCACTCTCAGAACGGTAGATTCAAATTAGCGGCACAGTCCCAGACAAGCACAGTCCCAGACAAGCACAGCCTCAGACAGGCACAGTCCCAGACAGGCACAGTCCCAGACAAGCACAGTCCCAGACAGGCACAGTCCCAGACAGGCACAGTCCCAGACAAGCACAGTCCCAGACAAGCACAGTCCCAGACAAGAATATTCCCAGAACAGCAGACTTGCAGTACAACAGAGGAGTAAACCTCCAAGTTCCCGAGAAGAACACTTCAGAGTAGCAATCTTCCTGACTAGCAACCTTCTAGAGCAGCAACCTTCCAGACTAGCTATCTTTCAGAGTAGCAATCTTCCTGACTAGCAACCTTCCAGAGTAGCAATCTTCCCAACTAGCAACCTTCCAGAGTAGCAACCTTCCTGACTAGCAACCTTCCATAGTAGTAGCAGACTTCCTGACTAGCAGCCTTCCTGACTAGCAACCTTCCAGAGTAGCAACCTTCCTGACTAGCAATCTTCGAGAGTAGTTACCTTCCAGACTAGCAACCTTCCAGAGTGGCAATCTTCCAGACTAGCGATCTTCTAAAGTTTCAACCTTCCAGACTAGCCATCTTCCAGACTGGCAACCTTCCAGACTAGCAACCTTCCAGAGTAGCAACCTTCCAGAGCAGCAATCTTCCAGAGTAGCAACCTTCCAGACTAGCAACCTTCCAGAGTAGCAACCTTCCAGACTAGCAACCTTCCAGACTAGCAACCTTCCAGACTAGCAACCTTCCAGAGTAGCAACCTTCCAGACTAGCAACCTTCCAGAGTAGCATCACTTCAGCTCAAGAGGCTCCCAGTGCAGCGAACCGCCACAGTATCGGACACGAGACAAGTTGTTTCGCAGGGAGGCAGAGTCGGCGTGGAAAACCCCCCGCTGTCCGTAGTGGTTCCTGCACTGCCACGCCGTACGTCTCTCAGCCAGACCAGAGGCTTTCTGGCACTGCTGGCTCAAAGCCTGACTGCTTGTTGGATTGCGAGTCAGTCAGCACCGCCGCCGTGCTGCTGTAAGTGACTATAATGCCAATTTGTGAGGGCTACGTTTTTATGTATTGGTGCCGTTGTTCCCGAGCGTTCAACACCCACGTGTGTTGGGGTTAGGAATAGACCCACCACGTCTCCCTGCGTGAATAGACCCACCACGTCTCCCTGCGTGAATAGACCCACCACGTCTCCCTGCGTGATCGTATGAGACGCATTACTAGGTAGATCGAGATGTGACTTGCTCTTTCGCGAACCAGTTCTGGTGGTTTTGTAACCTATGGCTTTGACGCAGCCTACTAAAGTTGATAGGCCGTAAAACCCCTTCCATTCACCCACACTTGTAGATCACTCAATAAAATCATGAGTGTGTGTGTGCGTGTGTGTGTGTGTATGTGTGTGTGTGTGTGTGTATGCGCGGGCGCGCGTGCGTGCGTGTGTGTGTGTATGTGTGTGTGAACGCCTCTGTGTGTGTTTGTGTGTGTGTGTGTGTGCTTGCGTGTGTGGGCGTTTGTGGGCGTGTGAATGTGTATGTGCGTGTGCCTGTGTGTGTGTTTGCCTTTGTGTGCGCGCGTGCGTGCGTGCCTCTGCGCGCGCGCGTGTGTTTGTATGTGCCTGCATGCGTGCGTGCCTCTGCGCGCGCGCGTGTGTTTGTATGTGCCTGCATGTGTGTATGTGTGTGTGTGTGCCTGTATGTGCGTGCGTGCGTGTATGAGTGCGTGCGTACGTGTTCGTGTGTGTGTGTGTGTGCGTGCGCGCGCGCGCGCGTGTGTGTGTTCGTTACTTCTATGTTGAGGAGATACATGGCAGATGAGGTAGAGTAAAATGTAGAGAAGGAGAAGAAGCATGAAGCACACAGAAACCCCCGAGTTACACCCAGAAATGCGCAGCGGTTCCTCTCCTCTTGTGAGGTGTCTCCTGTCAGCTCTGGGCCGAAAGACCAGCACCCAGGGGTCCAGCTGGTGACAGGTGAATCGAGTGGCATGGCCACATGCTGCTTTCATTTGACATACGCGAGCAGAAATACTGCTTTCGTGGCAAGTTTTTCCCTCTCTCATGTAAACTTCTAAACAAGTTTGGCCATCATGCCCTGCGTTGACTTGGATCGTGATGAATTAACCTCACGCAGAACCGCCCACTGCGTCAACCGCCTGCCTGTTGGCGCGCGTGTGTGTAGAGTGTGTGTAGAGTGTGTGTAGAGTGTGTGTAGAGTGTGTGTAGAGTGTGTGTAGAGTGTGTGTAGAGTGTGTGTAGAGTGTGTGTAGAGTGTGTGTAGAGTGTGTGTAGAGTGTGTGTAGGGTGCGTGTGGTGTGTGTAGGGTGTGTGTAGGGTATGTGTGGTGTGTGTAGGGTGTGTGTAGGGTGTGTGTAGGGTGTGTGTAGAGTGTGTGTAGGGTGCGTGTGGTGTGTGTAGGGTGTGTGTAGGGTGTTTGTAGAGTGTGTGTAGGGTGCGTGTGGTGTGTGTAGGGTGTGTGTAGGGTGTGTGTAGGGTGTGTGTAGGGTGTGTGTAGGGTGTGTATAGGGTGTGTATAGGGGGTGTGTAGGGTGTGTAGGTCGGACCTTCAGTGATTGTCGTAGGAAAATGAAAATGCTTCGTCAACATGCGAACATGTGGCAAAAGTGCGTGATTTCAGCATACTGAAGTCGTAAATTTGGGTGTCGTGCATCATGTCCGATCAGTGAGCAAAGCAGTCATAGCAGAAATGCCCCAACACTACTGCTACAGCGGACGCTTTTTGAGTAAGTTCTTTCTTCTTTTGTGCCTATTTTCCCCTGCAATATTATCCTATAAAGTTGCGCTTTAACCCCGCAGTCGTTCTGATGCTGAACGTTTATTCGAATTCTACAGCAGTAACAGTGTGACCTAGCGCGGGAAAGAACTCTGCCCAGGGTACGCGTTGTCTTGAAAGATGAAACGCATCCCCTCAACAGCAGTTCTGGATTAACAAGATCACGTACGCGCTATTTGTAGCTGAAATTCCGAGCAAAGAGATTCAATAACTCGTTTGTTCCAGCGTCAGGAAGAACCTTGAACTGTATGCTGCGTTCCAGTACGTCGCCTGGGTGTTGTTCTCTTCATACTTGTGCTGACTGAATTCAGGGCCGGGGGTGGAGTTGGGTGGGTGCTCGGGGAGGAGTGAGGTGCAGGGAGGTAGGGGTGAGGGTGGGGGAGAATGGAGTGATGGAAGGAGGGTCATTGCAGTGGGAGGGAGGGATGGTGCAAAAGTAAGCGGTGCTTTTGGGAAAGAAAAAGGGAAACTCATCCAATCGGCCTCAACTCTGCAACCTTTTTGTTTAATGCTGTTGTGTGATTTCCCCGACAAAATTTCCTGTGAAGGATATAATCAAGTTGGTCCATGGCCTATGGTCTAAAGTTCCTGAGAAGGCCTGGTCGCATAACCGAAAGACTATTGCTAATACTGTTTACTCGACCTGTCGTAAAATATACGCTTCGTCTACCCCCTGTCACTGTCTCCATAAGTATCGAAGCAGATTTCTCCCGTGTGTAGCCATCATTCGTTGAAAGACAGCTTCACCTCATATACTCCGCAAGCATAGAACACAGCTTCTGTTTCACAGAGAGTCTAGATTTGCATTCATTTCACTCGCAAGCATCCGATACAAAACCATACAGAGGACTCTCAGCTGCTGACAAAGCAACGGGAGGAGAGTTCTTCTATGTGCACTTCTACATATTCACCTCTTAAAAGATATTATAACAGAAGGGAGCTCACCATATTGCAACTTTTCCACCCATTGTTGGATGCTCAAAGCGCAAACGTTAACCCCTTGGTCCTCTGGCTACTCATGTTATCTTTCTAAAACCATCTCAACTGCATGGGGAGCAGACGACAAAGCTGCAGAAGTACGCGCCAAATTTTGTTTTTCTCCCGCTCAGCCCTCGCAGGAACCCATTTTTCTCCTGTAAACAAGCTACAGATTCCCATTCCTTGAAGATTTTATGTATGACGCTGTGGGTTGGTCGTTCTCTATTAAATTATTCGAGCCCTTCCTAGACCAGCATGAAGTCCTCGGACTGATTTCACCACATCGAGGCCACAGGATGTAAACAAGATCCTTTTTTCTACAGCCAATCAACACCGGTCCTATGAAGATACCGCTAGACTAGTGGCACCCAGGAAGGATCTTTAAAAAGATTACACTGTCAGTGGAAATTACTCCAGATGTAAAAAAAAGGTGTGAGAACAGACACGAACCAGAGGGGTGGGGGTGGGTGGGTGGGTGGGTTGTGGAAGAAAAGAGGCAGACAATGCGAAATAGAGGAATTAAGAGATCCTTTTCCCATGTTTTTAGGAAACCCAGACGACAGGAAATCGACTCATATCCAACGGGAACAAAGGAACAAAGTAGAAGAAGAAGAAGGAGGAGAAGGAGGAGGAGAAGGAGGAGGAGAAGGAGGAGGAGAAGAAGAAGAAGGAGGAGGAGGAGGAGGAGGAGGAGGAGGAGGAGTAGGAGGAGAGAGGAGGA
>JAWQFJ010000624.1:190000-195000 GCA_034096865.1 Theodoxus fluviatilis
TGCTGTTATAAGGAAATAATACGGTCCCACTAGAGAGTCAACTGTCACCATAGTCTCGGGCTGGTCCAGGACAGTCATCCGGCCTTGGAGTAGCAAGCAGCTCCTGGGGTGTAATTCATGAACGTGGACTTTCGAGAGCACTGGTCTTGGACTTTTGAGCCCCAGACTAGTCTAAGACCACCGCTAGTCTGGGACTAGTCTGGGACTCAACGAGTCTACGATTCACGAACCCAGACTGGGTGTTGACTTGAAAGGCTGGGACTGATTGACCTAGTCTATGGTTTATTTTCAGAATGAGATGGAATTCCCGGGGATTCCGCCCAGTGCGCAAGCGCAAAGCGTACCGCTTCAAACTTCCCGTCAAAAATGTCAGCCACGATCGGTACCAAAATCTCGAAAAAAAAGCCCCGATTTCACGGAGCGGGAATCCGTAGCTATCATAAAAGCGGTGTCAGCAAGATACGGATACATTAACAGCAGCATACACACAGCCCAAGCAAAAAAAAAGAAGACGGACAGCGTGGGAGGAGGTGACAAATGAAGTGCGAGCTGAGGCTGGAGTGTGTGTGTGTGTGTCACCGTTTATTAAGTTGATCAGCAAGAGGCAAACCATCAGAAGGTCAAGTTTTACAATATGGCAGGATTTCCAAGTGAAAACCATTGAAATTCAGTAAGGAAGGGGTGGAACAAAAATCTGTCTTGATGAGGAAAAATATACACACACACAGTGTCACACACAGTGTCACACACACACACACACACACACACACACACGTACACACACACACACTCCAGCCTCAGGCGCATAGCGTACCGCTTCAAACTTCCCGTAAAAAATGTCAGCCACGATCGGTAGCAAAACCTCAAAAAAAGCCCCGATTTCACGGAGCGGGAATCGGTAGCTATCATAAAAGCGGTGTCAACAAGATACGAATACATTAACAGCAGCATACACACAGCCCAAACAAACAAAAGAAGAGGGACAGCGTGGGAGGAGGTGACAAATGAAGTGCGAGCTGAGGCTGGCTCGAGTGTGTGTGAGTGTGTGTGTGTGTGTGTGTGTGTGTGTGTGTGTGTGTGTGTGTGTGTGTGTGTGTGTGTGTGTGTGTGTGTGTGTGTGTGACCGTTTATTAAGTTCATCAGCAAGAGGGAAACGAGCAGAAGATCAAGTTTTTCAAAATGGCAGGATTTCCAAGTGAGAACCATTGAAATTTAGTAAGGAAGGGATGGAACAAAAATATGTCTTGATGAGGAAAAATATACACAGACAGTGACACACACACACACACACACACACACACACACACACACACACACACACACACACACACACACACACACACACACACACTCGATCAGCCTCAGCTCGCACTTTTCCCATCAAACTCGTGAAACCCTGGCGATCGTCACACATTTTCTCAGTTACCCAAAATAAAGCAATTTAATCTGAGCAGTGTTTTCATAACACAAATGCAATTTTAATGTATCGTTTTCATAGCATCAGACAACACTAGCATTGTACCCAATGTCAACAGCAGCAGGCAGGTTCGAGAACAACAATGTTTACTGGTGTCGCTGAGGTCCGCGCGTCAGCTATAAATAGAAGTGCGCGAAGCTTGAGATGCTCGGCGACCTGCATTCCCAATTGTAAAATGTCAGCTCTTTCACGACCTATCGATGCAATCAACATACAGCTTTGATAATTTAATGCTGTTCATGGCTTACATTTTCTTTCGATGGGTTTCTAGTGTCCCAAAATACAGCGATTTCTGCGCGTAACCGTAGACAGGTCGGCCATTTAATTTCGCGGCAGCCTTGGACTTTGGTGTGTAGTCCAACAAATCCTTGGACCACCGTAGTCTGCAGTTGAGTCTGAGACTGAACCAAAGTCCACGTTCATGAATTGTAGACTACGAGAGTCCACGTTCATGAATTGTAGACTACGATAGTAGCCCGAGACCAGCGGCAGTAGTCTAAGACCACGCTGAAAGTCCACGTTCATGAATTACACCCCTGTAGCCAAAGTAGAAATGAATTTATGGAAAGCAGCTGCTTCATAGTTCCCCATGCCCGCGCTCTAATGCCATTAAGGTTTGAGCTTCAACTCTCAAACCATTACCTCCACTCATCTTCACATAACACTGTGTTCTCAGCATTGTACCGTTAGCAGTCTTTTTACTACAAAAGATGAGTATATCTACTCGCGGGATGCGCGCAAAACAACTCTCCTGAATGACGTGCAGGTTAGCGGTCTTTGCCGTCCCGCTACTGCCACGTCTCCTGCGACACAATCACCCCTGTTGCCGTAGCCCCAGCGCCAAGGTAAGACTATTCTAAACAACCATCCTCGCAGCCTCTTGCGAAGTTCCTACTCGTTCTATGTAGCGTCTATAGTGATGGTTTTATATAGCCTATACGGCTGACAGGCCCTTAATTAATCCATCCATCCATCTATTCACCCACCCACCCACCCACCCATCCATCCATCCATCCATCCATCCATCCATCCATCCATCCATCCATCCATCCACCCATCCACCCACCCATCCATCCATCCATCCATCCACCCATCCATCCATCCATCCATCGTGGTAGGTGTTGATATTTCTTTGAGAGTGGTAGATATATGTAGTACTGTTCTTGGGGGTGGAGATGCCATTGGACGACCTGGTTGTTGCTGCGCGTGGGCTGGACTCGGTCTTGCAGGGCGGTTTGAACGCACGGTTGGCTCAGATTGACCTGACCCAGTCCCGATGCCCCCCGGAAGTCCCCTTGACTGCTTGGGGCCCTCCCAGGCGGAGCTACTGAAGCAGGCACCGAAGGCCCAGCAGCCAAGGCTTCCCACCCGATGAGGGGGCAACGAGCAGCTCCAGAGGTATCATAATGCATAGCAAGTGACTGAAATACATCAGTTTGTCACACGCGGCTTGAAAGACTGCAAATAACTACTTTAAACACAACTGAAATGAATACTTAAACAGTTTAGGACTGTCCGGAGAAAACACACACGCATGCTAAAAAAGAGAAAAGAAAGAAAGAAAAGAAACCCGCTCGACAACCAACCAGTGCGAATGTCACCCTTTTTGCACTTATTCACTTGTGCCCAAGGCGGAGAGACTCGATGATGTACAGTGTATGTCCTCTCTTTTGTTAAGAGTCGCTCCAAGAAAGGACCACGTGATGCGTAGCTGTCGACCGCCTGACGACATTTATGGCCAAAAAGATGCACATACATGTAGATGAGCATCGCCCTCATGATAAATCGACCTTGGATCCTGTTTTGCAGACCATGCGCATTTCAAGACTGCGTCTACGCTGTCCCTAGCGGCATAATTGCCCATATAACTGATGCAGCGTACAAAGAAAGCATCGTAAAATGCTTTCTTATGGCCGATTTTTTTCACATTTGCCAGAAATATCGGATAGTTATGCAAACGATGATCTGCTGCTCGCTATCGCCACAAAACGTGCCAAAAGGTTCTGACTCCCTTTATCAGATTGCCAGTCTCTCAACGACCGTGATCTTTTCGCTCGGAACTCATGCTGCTTCATGGCAACACCGAAAGCAACTGAAGCGGACTAATTATCGCACGCCATGTAGGATGATTATATCGCAGCTTTTCCGCTGTACCTGTCTGGATGATTTCAGGCTTTACCCCGGTCTTTAGGATCGACAGACTGATTTCGTATTGATATCTGAGGACAGACGGTCAGACGCAACCCCATACATGACATTCATAGTGATAGTAGTAGTCGTAGTAGTAGTAGTAGTAGTAGTAGTAGTAGTAGTAGTTGTTGTTGTTGTTGTTGTTGTTGTAGTAGCAGTAGTAGTAGTAGTAGTAGTAGTAGTAGTAGTAGTAGTAACAGCAGTGGTGGTGGTGGTCATGGTGGTCATGGTTGTGATAGAGTGGTGGTGGTGATGGTGGTGGTGCTGGTGGTAGGGTGGTGGTGGTAGGGTGGTGGTGGTGGTGGTCGTGTTGGTGTTGGTGGTGATGGTAGGGGTGGTGGTAGGGGTGGTGGTAGGGTGGTGATGGTGGTACGGTGGTGGTAGGGTGGTGGTGGTAGGGTGGGAATGGTGATGCGGTGCTGGTGGCGGTGGTACGGTGGTGGTAGGGTGGTAGTAGGGTGGAGGTGGTACGGTGGTGGTAGGGTGGTAGTAGGGTGGAGGTGGTACCGTGGTGGTAGGGTGGTGCTGCTGGTACGGTGGTGGTAGGGTGGTGCTGCTGGTACGAAGTTGAAAAACTGTATAATGTCTTTCGTTCCACAACATGCATTTGCTACCTGAATGACTCTGGGTCTCGGGGGAAGAATATCATTGAAGCGTCTTGCTCCGAGGGTACAACACACTGTTAGCCACATTTCTCAGAGGATATATCATAAACTTGCTACTTTGTGCTTCAATGCCTTCAACAACACCGCACCACACGCTCTTACAGAAATTCTTAGTCTACACACCCTCCAGATCTCTACGCTCAGCTGCTGACTCTAGAATGCTTAAGGTCCCCCGCCGTAACAAGAAAACTCACGGACAGCGTGCCTTCTCCTATATTGGACCTGTAACCTCAAATAGTCTCCCTCTCTCAATCCATCATTCTGACACTGCCCCAGTTCAAAAGCGCTCTAAAGACCCATCTCTTCCGATCCGCCTTTCCCGCTGAGCTGCCTCGCCTTACTTGACCTGGCCTGCAAGTGTTGTGTATATTGTATAGTTTGTTCTAGTGGATCTTAGTTTTTTTTGTTTTGTTTATGTGTGTAGTGTGTGAGTTTTTGTACGAATGTGGTGTTGAGCGGTTGTATGAGTGTTGATTCTTTGGATTGTAAACGCCATGAGCTTGCCTGTCAAGGGAAGGTATGTGCGTATGAATAAACTATATAATTATTATTATTAGCCGCGAAGCAATGTGAACGAAAGTCTCGTATCTTTGTCCATTGCTCGATTGCCCCGTCAACTCCAGAGACTGCCCATGCAGGGAAGACACACGGATGGACACGTGAATGAA
>JAWQFJ010000624.1:200000-215000 GCA_034096865.1 Theodoxus fluviatilis
GAGAGAGAGAGAGAGAGAGTGAGAGAGAGAGGAGAAAGAGAGAGAGGAGAAAGAGAGAGAGGAGAAAGAGAGAGAGAGAGAGAGAGAGAGAGAGAGAGAGAGAGAGAGAGAGTAGGGAATAGCCAATAATAAAGAGAATGGACAAAACGAATACAAACAAGAACAGGTAAAATCACGAGCTAAGGGAAGAGAAACGAACAGAAAAAAGGCAAATTAAAAAAGACATGTACCGGGGGCGAGGTGGGGGGTGAAGGGTGGCAATGGCGTAGGGGGCACAGACGAGGAACTGTCCGGGCTAGGAAGGGGAGGGGATATGTGGGAGGGGGTGTTTTGGGAGCTAACAAATGGAAAAAGGGAATACCGACAAGAGGTATCAGGGGGCTACGGCCAATAGCATGGTGTGTGTGGGAGGAGGAGGAGAAATGGCTAAGGGGGGATGGGACCAACATGTTGACTCACTTTAATAGGCGCGGGAGCTGGCTGGTCACCGTTGGCAGACGATGAATGGCGAGCAACTCCCGGGAGTACAAGCCATCGACCGGTGCTGCATCAAAAAAGTACACGTGCGTAAATACATTCATTTCCTTTTGCCCGTGCTTTGCAAGATACCACAAGGCAAAATAGACAGCAATATTAACTGACATTTTCAGTATATAAAAAGTTCAAAAGGGCGGATATTAATTAACGTCCAGATATCTCTCAAACTTCTACTGAGGCAAAGACACAACTGCGTGCAACAGATGTGGGAGCATTACAATGGGCACAGAATCGATGTGGCGTCGATCAGAAGGAAGCTTTGCGGTGATGTAAAATCCATTTTTGTGATTTTATCAATGCATTCACTCCTGTGATGTTACAAATCCACTCCTATGATTTTATAAATTTCCAACCACTCCTGTGATTTCATAAATCCACTCTTGTGATTTCAGAAGTCCTACAGTTTAGACTTAGATCAGCTGTCGTCTTGTAGAGGTAGGAGCTTGGAAGCATGTCTGTCTGCCTGTCTGCATGCCTGCCTGTCCGTTCGTCACCCCCCCCCCTCTCTCTCTCTCTCTCTCTCTCTGTGTGTGTAAATATATATGTATGTCTCGCTCTGTATGTCTCTTTGTCTCTCTCTCTCTCTGCATTTCTCTCTGTATTTCACTCTGTCTCTCTGTCCGTAGGTCGGTCGCCTATCGATCAATCTGTCTGCCTCTGTCTTAGTGNNNGGGGTGGGGGTGGAGGTGGGGGGTCGTATGCAAAGCACGCTATGATCTATTTCCAAGCAAAGACTCTTGGTGGGTGAACACGTCATGTTAATAATATGCAAGTCGGTCACGCTCTACGTTTTATGATACTCTACGGTCTAGGATATGACACTAGCAAGTAAGCAACATTTCCTCATTACATCTCTGCCTACAAACAGGAGAAGGGTGGAAGAGGTAAGAGGGAGGAGGAGAGAAGAGGAGGGAGGGAGGAGGAGGAAGGGAGAGAGGAGAAAGGGAAGGAGGAAGAGAGGGAGAAGGGAGGGAGGAGGAGAAGGAGGAAAGAGGGAGGAGGAGAGGGAAAAGGAGAGAGAGAGGGGAGGAGGGAGGAGGGAGGAGAGGAGGGAGGGAGGGAAGAGGCGAGCAGAGAATCGTCTGCCTCCATCTCTCCATCTCTTTTCTGTCATTTTATTCTATGTACAGTTGCTCGTCTTTTGTCATACTCCTTTTGAGCAGGTATGGACGGTGCAGCAGGCGAAGCCCGCTAATTTGCTATAGGGAACGGAAACCCATATCACACTGGAAGACAAACATTGAGGATTGAAAAAGACTCCCTACTTCGGCGTCAGCTTGCAGTGTGGCCTGACAACCAGTGGAAGACACGCCTTGAGGAAGACGACGAGCTGTGTGTCTGCCTGACGCATGAAAGGTGTAAATGTTGACAAAGCCAGCGATCCTCCAAATGCATGTGTGCCTGGTGACTAAAGCTGTTTGCTTTCGCCACCGATCCTTTACATGCCGCGCTTTATCTTTCTCCCATCGCTCCTTCCTCCTCAGTCGAGGTCCATTGTCGCCCTTTCTCATGCACCCTTCCTCGAAATTGCTACGGAATGCAGACCGACTGACCAAAGCGCCACACACATGTTTCCTTGCCGAGAGCCAGGGAGGTATAATGTTAGTGCAGATAGCGGGCATTACCTTCGGGCCCATTGTATGAAGCATCTATTTGGAAAGTTTAGGTCCTATTCACGTCTGCGTGGTTTTCGTCGCGTGTGAGGGCGCACCTCGACGGCAGATTATGATCCCACATGTAGAAAGGACTCGCACAGTGCCCTTGGTCGATTTTGAAATAATGCCGCATGAACATTTCATGCTCGTTCAGATAGCGAAAACCATTTTTGAATGGGATGATTTGATGCAAAGTCAAAAGCAACTAATATCTGCATCCAGTGGAATCTATATTTGACAAATATGAGTTCACTCAAATAGGACATTTTAAAACATATAACTATGAACGTAAATCTGTCATTAAAATGCATTTTCCCTCCAGGTTTACTGGAGGTCCTACAGACTTTATTAGTCTGTCTGTCTGTCTGTCTGTCCCGTCTCCACGGCTTATATCTCAAAAACTACTGGACGGATTTCCTTGAGATTTTGCACACTAACTAGAAGTTAGGTCCGATTGAATGTATCAAATTTTAAGAATCGAGGCTTGAAGAGAAAGTGGTTTTCTAAGGTCGTATTCTCGAAATTACCGGTCGAAAAATTATTGAAATGACATTTGACGGCAAAGCCAAATTTGACGTCATTAATAGCATGACGTCATTTGCATGTACGATCTGAAATTCAGTCCCACTTAGAAGCTTTCTGTCTCAACATTTCAATTGACGTAACAGCAGAAATTATGGGTATCTTTTTAGATTGACGTCATTTAGAGTTTCGGGGAACCCATGCGAGAAAGAATAATTTCCAGAACGTTGGTGAAGGAGACAGAAGGATTTTGTACGATGCGGGTCGTTTCGTTTCGAAAATGTAACCCTTGAACAGCATTAATTTATCAAATCTGGGTACTACTATTGACCGCAATACCCCGCAATACCCACAAATATACCGCAATACCACCAAATATGCAACTCGTACTTGCGTCAAATCGCCGTAGTTTGATGTTTACTTAGCCCGCTGAACGCTGCCAAGACTGATCTAATGCGATCGCCGTAGTTTGACTGTTTCCGAGAGTTACGTCCCTTCGTGATGCGGTCGCTTCTGTGTATCGGTCCGAAAGTTTAGTTGAATTTGTATGGTTTTTGGCGACCCATGTGTCTCAAAATTGAGTAGAAGTATTTTGAGCGTATTAGGATATCGAAACATCGCATCAGTTTCAATGTTGTTTTCTGGCCAAACATAGTATACTATGATCATTGAATGACCACCTATCAGATCTAAACTCGTTGTCTTCATTTGCCTGTCGGATAAGTCTTGGCAGTTTAAACACTAGAGCAGTCATCAGTTTATTGTCAATTTGAGAGACTCACTGGCTCATAAAATAGGTAGCTAGAGCATAATCGCTCCAAGCATTGATTTCGCCTGCCAGCCAACCAAAACAAGGGATGCAACTCTAAATCTCGTCTTGCTTAAAATCGCGGAGTGACGCTTCTTTATGTCTATGTAACGTATGTTCTTTGGACGAAGCAAACATCAAACTACGGCGATTTGACGCAAGTACGAGTTGCATATTTGGTGGTATTGCGGTATATTTGTGGGTATTGCGGGGTATTGCGGGGTATTGCGGTCAATAGTAGTACCGTCAAAGATGTATGTTGAATGCATCAATAGTTCTCTCGAGAGGTTGCGGGTTCGAACCCGATCTTTTTTTGTTGTTGTGTCAAAACCTGGAGGTTCAGCGCCAGCGGTTTTTATGAAAACCATTATCTGAGCTACAGATTGATTTAAATGTTCTGAAAAAGTGAGGGGGAAAAGTGACAACAAATCCGCTTTCTGCAAAGGTTTCAGTATGGACAACCTAGCCAATGGGCTGTGGCTGGATTACACTTGCGGTACAATGCGAGTCACTCCGTGTCACGGGGGTCACAGATGATTTTGGACGAATGTGAGCCGCGGTCCGCTTAATTGAAATCAACGTCAGAGCAAAGCGCTGGATGAGAGTGTTCCATGACCTGTGTGTGACTTAGAGAGCTCTGCAACGATCAGCGTCATACGGTTTGTTACAACTTTTCCTTCAGAAAACTTCAAAGCGCCCCGTTTACTTTACTAGATTTTCTTATACACATGTGCGTGCAGTCAGTTTTAGAGATATAAACGCATTCTACCCGAACAGAAGGTTATCTTGAGCGTCCCCAAACCAAATGAAATTTGATCCTACCAGTGCAACTGTAAACTGCACACTTCGTAGTATATGTCCTCACATGCAATCACTCATGTAAGAATACTTTTATAAATAAATGTGATTAAAAAAAAAGCTCAATGATGACGGCGGCGGCGGCGGTATTTCTACTCCAAACCCATGGACGCTTAGTGTTAGGGTTCCAGCTCGAATGCTCTGTGCATTTGTGAACCTGCCCTTGGATAATTACAACCAGTTTGCCTATTTTAGGCACCAGTCACACCGTCTTCTACTTCCCCTCTCCTTTATCTAACTCGTCACCTTCATCCGTAGAATGAAGTACATGAAAATAATGCACAGCAACAACATACTCCATTCCAAAAGTGCCGATAGATTAATGTGCCTCCGTGTAAACGAAATTGTTTGTGTGGACACGATTCGCTCAGAATATTTCATCTTTTTGCGAGCACCTACTAGAATAAGTTTATTGTGAGAAAACACACGTGTTTTATATGCAAAATGTTTCACCTTATCTCATATCAGTGGATCCATTATTTAAACAAGATGGACTAAAGCAATAATACTCATCGATTGAAATATTCTTTTTTGTGAGGATAATTTCACCCTCTTCTGCTCTCTGCGGGATGTCACAAGTATTAACTTTAATCTTTTCCATTCATGAACGAGTTAGCTTCAAATGCTCAAAGCGTATCTATGAACAGTGGGAAACTGATACAATTCATTTTGTGAAGAATTTCACAACCGCTGCATGTCAAGGACAGCAGTGAAAAAGACAAACAATCCATAGAAAATTCGCTGCATGTCGACTTTCATTTGCATCTTTCTCATTTTTGTTTTTATTCTGTGCATTTGTTCTCCGTATTGTGCAGCTGAGCTTTATTGTTGTTCTTCGTTTTGTTTTTGCCACTGTTGTTCATGGCGGCAGTGGGGGTGATTTTGGTATTGGCAATGGCAACTCCTCCTCCTCCTCCTCAAAATACCTTTGTAGAAAAGGTGAACGGGCCATCACGAACGTGTTTGTCGTCCGCTCTGTTCTCTTTCACTACTCGTAATAATAGCATGGCATGAAGCTATATAGTATTTTCCTTAATTAATGGGTCGTTTCCTTCGCCTTCTATAATCTGTTTGTCTGCCTTTCCCACTGGATTCTTTCTCCCATCTTGTGTGCTTTGAAACTCTTTCTCCTATTTGTTTTACTCCTATCCGTCTTTCCCATCTTTTTCTGATAACTTTTTAAATACATTGTTTACTCTGCCACAATGGATATTTGCACACGTTATGTCGCCTCTCCTCCTTCCCATTGTTTTTGCCCGTGAGAAAAATGAAGCTTCCACTCGTTGGGTTTTCTTCGTCTCCCTCCTCTTGTCAGACCTTTGCACCAAACTTGTCGACACGCCTGTCTCCTTCAGAACGCGACAGTTTACTCGTGTCCTCGTTGTGTTCCACACAAGCAGCGTCCCGAAATAAGGAGAACCTCCCGGCTGCGGGTCGAGGAAAGTTCACCGTCTCCGCTCCACACTGAATGAACCCGTTGTCTCAGGAAAGGTCCGTGACCTTCGTGGTATTTCGTGAAAGAGTTCCAGAGAATGATGGAGGGCTGAGTGTATTTGATTTTAACGCCCGGAGACACGTTTCTTAGTGGCTGGCATTTGCGACTCATTAACTGTAGGTCGAGAAAGGTTGTTTCGAGTTAGCTCTCTGAAAGACTGCATGAAAACGGGAGAAGATTTAAGGAGGAGATTTTTTCCAGGATATTTGTTTCACTAAAACTAAGATATTTTCAACGTTTTCTCAAGAACCAAATGCCATTCACGGTTTTAATCTCTGAAGAAGCAGAGAACGCCTCTGATTGAATTCGAACAGTTTCCCATTACCACCACATTAGTTTCATCAAAAGATGCTGGAATTAATAGAGCAGTTTCCTTATCTTTAGTCAGCTTCTCACTTGCAGGTAGTGGAGAACGTTTCTGATTAAATTCAAACAGCGTTTCATTAACACCACAGTAGTTCCCTCCGACGATGCTGGAATTTAGCTTAATTCATCTTCTCACTTGCAGCGCCTTTTCCTCTTTATCTCCTTTTCTCACTTCTTAACCACCTACCCACCCACCCCCTCCTTTCCCTCCACTCTCTACATCCATCACCATGACGACATTTCTATCCCCACTCTGTAACTTCATCCTATACCTCCGTTTACTTTCTTTTGCATTGGCTAGTTGCATATAAAGGAAGCTGAATTAACACTGATGATGGGATGTGCCAGGTGTCATCTTTCCACTCATCTAAAGCGGATATGGCGGTTCTTAGTACCACGGCTAACCACTGGATGTTTAGATACAGCTCTTTGTGTCTTCTTCGAGAAGAAGTGGTAAGGAGTCTGCGGTGATGAATCCCGAGTGCCTTCATTTCTTGTTTCTCGTTGAGCTTTTTGTTGATAATGTATTAACTATTCTAATATGCGGCAGTGATCGAGTTAGATTGTGTTAATTAAAAAACAAAACAAATAACAGCGACATGGTCTTACTCTTTTGACTTGTTACTAATCTGGAAACATTGTCTACCGTCGCTCAAAATGCCATTGACCCGTCATCTTTATTACTATAATATGTCAGAATGTGATGTCGACTTGAATAAATATTTTGCGAGTTGGATGCTTTTTGACAACGGGCCACGTTTGAAACATTTGCGTTTTTCATTATAAAAAAAGGGGGGGGGGGGGCTTTTATTTTTCTCAGAAGTTCTCTAGGAGACGTAATTACGTCCCTATCTTCCCATAATCTGTTTCAATATAATGCGTCTATAGTTTGTAAGAAAGGAAGCATGGACTATGGCATGGAATACCAAATGCACGTGCCCGAGAGCGTGACGTTATTTCCGATGTGTGCAGCCAGATGTGTTCTTTCATTTACCTGCCGGCGTTCCCAGCTCTTCCATGTCGAACAGCAAAACCCATCTCTCAAACAGTACAGACGTGGAATAACTGCAACGCCCCGACTAAATGTACTGGAAAGCGTGCATCCTGACTCCTCGGTTCCGAGCACGCTGTTTTCGTGCCAAGAAAACGGGATTCTGAGGCGGAACAGACTGTTTGGAGCTTTGGAGGATTGTTGACACAACAAGAAGCGAATAAATAGTTTTTTTCTCGAGCAGAAAAAAGGCGTCTTCAAAACTGCAACGTTTCCGAGCGTGAGGCTCAAGTGAGTGTAATCAAATATCTGTCAGTATGGCATCAGCTTTTTGGACATTTTCGTGAGGCAGCCTTTAGACATCCAATACAGAAAGCCTAATTATGTGAGTCAGGGTAAAAATTGACCCACTGCGTCTCCGTAGGCAAACGGCGGATAGCTAGGGAAATGTAGCACTGACTTGCTCTTTCTCTACCCAGGTTGGGTGATTTTCGTGTTAAATGGCCTTATAAGTATAAGCTACAAAAACCGACAGGCCGGAAAGCTGTATTCAGTTCTTCGTTCGTTCATTATCCATTCGTTCATTTATTTATTCATCCATCATTCGTTCTGCCATAGAAGTCTACATGGTCATGACGTGGACTTGTTACAGACGAAAGGCGTGAAAACGCCGAGAGACTGCTGCTGTAGGATGGTGGAGGTGCGATGCCAGCACATGGAAAGTAAACCCATGCTAGGCTTGTATAAGTCAAACTGAGCACTTACACTGTATATCAACGTTTGAGGACGACCATGACGATAGCGATGACAAGGATGGCGACGACAATATATGACTCTCCATCGCTAAATGAGTCGATTGCGCAGTCGAGTCATTTTGCGCAAACCGCCCACAAAGGATGTGGGGGTTGTAGTGGTCGACTTCGATATTTTGAGTTTTTTTGCTTCTCTAATCCCTTCTTCATTGTATTAGTAAGTTTCGTGTTTGAAATCAACATGTAAGTATATGCTTTATGATGTTTTTTGAGTGTGGTGGTAAATCATAAATTACAAGAAAACGTCCGTGAACCGATCGTCAACATCAAGCATTTTCTCAAAGTTTCGTAGCCACCACTGCAACAGATTGACGGGTGAATACCCTAGGCTGCCAACCAAAGCCAAAAACCACTGCTTCATCTCTGTGGCAAATTGCATGAGTCTAGAATAAGGGTTGCTAGGGAAAAAGGGGGAATAATGTATGTAAACTTAAAACGCGTTTTCTCAAAAAGCGTATTTTTAGGGTGTCGATCTTCAAAGTCATGTGAAATCGTGTAGGATAGTCATATGTTCATGATTATTGCACCATTGAGAAGCTTGTTGTGTGCTCGTTTTGAAAACGTACAGATATCAAAATGTTCAAAATGCAACGAGTGACTCATTGTGTGATGGAGGGTCACATATGGTACTGAATATGCACTATTCCCAAGGTGTAGACCACTTCTCATTGATTTTGTTGATTTAATTCAACAGGTAATTGCTTCTCATTTTAGCGCGGTTGTTTACATCTTACATTTCGATTCTTTATTAGCATGCACATAACACAGCCTTCGATGCGTTCTCGTCACGCGTGTGTGAGAACTGCGTCGCAAATGTTGCTTCATGTCGATGCACCGCCTCAGTGCTCAAGTAGGCCTACTTGCATGTGCAAAAATACGAATGAAATGGTGCTGCAAGAATCGACCCGGGGGTTTGGGGATACAGAGTCATCCATGCACACGTTCCCCCTGTAGGTTGGGGGTCAGAATAGACCCACCGCGTCTCCCTACGTGATTCATAAGAGGTGAATAAATGGGGACATCCTGACTTGACTTGCGCATGTATTCTAGTAATTCTCGTGCTTAATGGCCTTACATAGCCTACATAGGCTGATAGGTCGTAAAACTCCATCCCTCCGTCCGTCCGTCCCTCCGTCCATGCGCGAGTTTTCCCTCGTCAAGAAAACGCTTTTGTCACTATGGCGCCCACATTGCACAGGAAATCCGACACTGCCAGACACGAGACCGTCGACACGTGGTCAAACAAAGAGGTGAAGGGCCGGTGTCAGACTATAATTCTTGAACAACAAGAGGAGGGTGACAAATGAAGTCTGGCGGTACTTCGTAGTCTAGGTCTGACTAGGCTCGAAGAAGGAGCTTGGTTCCGAAAGCTTACCTTGACTACAAAATACCGCCAGACTTATTTGGTCACATTCCTCTTTTTGTTCATTGACACGTGGGACACGGTGAAGTGCAAGTCTTGCTCCCTTCAAGTGCTAGGTGCGACCCTCTCGATCTGAACTGGATACCTCACTGGGAGATACGTCTGACAGACCATGCGTTTTCAGTCACTAAATCACGTCAACTTCTCGAGAGCTTAACAGGTCCTCTGATCGTTTGAGAGAGGCCAGCCCATGCCAGAGAGACCCATTGGGTGGCAGTGTAGATTTATTAAGATAACGTCTGCAAAATGTCACGATAAAACTTATTTCCGTATAGATATTAAAAAAAGACTAAACATGAGTAGTTCACAGGTGAAAGTGCATGTATATTAAGTTAAACGACAAGCCTAGCAGATACCGTACTTTTTCAAATCTAAAGCATGCTTTATTAAGATGCTTCACACTGCAAATCGCAGGATTTTGCACATGAGCACTGCTGAATTCAGTCAAGGACAACGAAATTTTGTTACTTAGAAGTGGGACAAATCATATCGTGCTCTGATACTGACGTAGATCTATGACCATTTGTGACTCTCCATCGCTAAATGAGTCGGTTGCGAAGTCGAGTCATTTTGCGCAAACCGCCCACAAAGGAGGTAGGGGTTGTAGTGGTCGACTTCGAGATTTAGTTTTTTTTTCTTTTCTAGTCCCTTCTTCATTGTATGAGTAAGTTTCGTGTTTGAAATCAACACGTAAGTATATGCTTTATTATGTTTTTTGAGTGTGGTGGTAAATCATAAATTACAAGAAAACGTCCGCGAACCGATCGTCAACATCAAGCATTTTCTCAAAGTTTCGTAGCCACCACTGCAACAGATCGACGGGTGAATACCCTAGGCTGCCAACCAAAGCCAAAAACCACTGCTTCATCTCTGTGGCAAATTGCATGAGTCTAGAATAAGGGTTGCTAGGGAAAAAGGGGGAATAATGTATGTAAACTTAAAACGCGTTTTCTCAAAAAGCGTGTTTTTAGGGTGTCGATCTTCAAAGTCATGTGAAATCGTGTAGTGTAGTCATATGTTCATGATTATTGCACCATTGAGAAGCTTGTTGTGTGCTCGTTTTGAAAACATACATATATCAAAATGTTCAAAATGCAACGAGTGACTCATTGTGTGATGGAGGGTCACATATGTGTCTGTTTTAGCAGTGACAGCGACGGTGGCGGCTGTGTTCAGTATGAGAATACGACACCATTTCCTTTACTTTGTCAACTTTTCTCTCACTGGTACACATTCGTAACCACTCAGAAAAAGTCATCAGAACACCCTATCTGCCAGGCCAAAGGAACTCGTAAATCTACCTTTGCCTTCGCCTCAGTGTCCTGCACTGTAAGGGTTGTTGGCGCTTCTACGTAACTGCGTCCCCGGATGTTGGGAAAAAAGGTAACGACTTCCTTTTGCCCCAAGCATTTCTCTACTGACCTTTAGCCCTAGACTACTGTGCTGCAGGGATATGTAGAAGGAGCTCAGTCATTACAGAGACATGTGTACGACCGGAAAGTCATCGATTTCGTTTGAATGTATCTATGTGGAGGTGTTCATACTCTCATTCTTGATTACCAACCCCTTTCAATGTGTGCTTTCTCAAGAGGCCAACTTGCTAATGAACGTTGTATTCACAAACCCCCTGTGGGCTGTGAGTAGAAATAGGCGAACCACATCCGCCTGAGTCAGTCGTACAGGACAAATAAGTAGGGAAATCGAAACTTAACATACTCTTACCTGAACTAGCTCTAGTGATTTTGTAATCAAAACCTCACACTCATAGCCCACAAAGAGTGATAGGCCGAAAAGCCACATTCAATACCATTCAATAATCCACGATTTTGCTGAATGCCTCGATGCAGATCCAAGAGTTTAACGTTAGAATAAAACGGAAAGCCATCAGACGTCAGTGAACTTTACAGACGATGTCTCCTTCCGAGCTGCAGAGCGGCACCACCACATCCTTGTTTACTGTCACTACTACTGGACCTCATCTCTCAACACTGACCTTGCACTAGCAGCAAATATTTCTTCAACACAGGAGAAAATAGAGCTTGTCAACGGGACCATCTCAGTAGATCCGGTTGTTGCAGTTGTCGTTCACGCAGATTCCAAACCTCACTGATAAAGTACATCACATATTTGGAGGAGAGCATGCCAAAAGAAAAACCGGTTTTGCTTCAGTTCGTTGCATTCAAGAAAACTTTCTCGAAACATTTGCACTTCTCATCGGCTGTCAAGGTCATTATTTGACGTTCTCAAAATTTATAGCCACTATTACAGTTGTTTACCAAGACCTTTATTACTGGAAATGTTAGCTGCCAAAATTGACTACATTTGGTCCATTATACTTCCAAATGGACCTTCAGCTGTAAAGATAAATGGTGAGAAAGCGAAAAGTAGGTAATGAAAAACGATAATAGATCTAATCACAACACATACGTTTTGTCCATTATGTGCGTTTCTTTTGTCGTGACTTTGATGACCTGCATGAAGGAATTATTTTCCATTTCTCTAAAAAAAAAAACGCGTTTTTCAAAGTAAGTTTAAGAGAAGAAGTCATTTCTAATCTCTCTCTCTCTCTCTCTCTCTCTCTCTCTCTCTCTCTCTCTCTCTCTCTCTCTCGTTCGCTGAAACTACAAGCTTTCTGGCGTCTTCTCGTGTTCAGTTGGCGTGAAGCAAGGATCAAACGAGAGCACTCCCCTTTTCCTGATGTACATTCACACTGTAGCTAACTATGTTCGAGAGCACGGGAAGCATGGGGTTCAGATGATACCGGGCGTGACCGAACTGCTTGCCTTATTCGTTGCTGACGATGTTGCTCTGTAATTCCTCTACAGCAGCTGGGTTGCAGAATCAGATATACTGTACATGCATTGCATGTGTATCCAAAACCCTTGGCCTTCAAGTTAACACTGATAAGACAAAAATGAGTATATTTAGGCGGGGCGTGCACCTATCAGTAGGTTTAAAATGGTATACAAACCAGAACAGATTATAAGTAGTTAATAGCTACAAATATGTTGATTATATTTTCAATACTAAGCTACCGCAAAGTGCCTCTGTGGAAGAAGCTGCTAGTAAAGGCAAACAAAAAATGGTCCAAATTATAAAAACGGCGTGGTCGCTCCAAAACACAAGCCCCAAAGTATACTTTAGACTTTTCGAGTCGCAGTTAGTCATCACTTTTATACGGTGCGGAAATACGGGGTCTGCAAAGACAAGCAAGGTTGCAAAGATTCATCTATATGCGTGCAAGCAGTTCATGGGTTTGGACATTAGAACACCGAATCATTTTGTGTATAGCGAACTAGGCAGATACCCATTAGTGGTTATTAGCAGTGTTAGAGTTATAAGACACTGGCTCAGACTAAAAAAATGCCCACGCGAAGGCTACCGAGACAAGCATATGAAATGGTTAGTTAACTCACGTATCCCAAACAATAAGAATTGGTCTAGTATGGTTAATTACTTTATGTAATTTTGGGTATGCTTATGATTGGCTGAATGGAGGGGTAGGAAATAAGAGATGTTGTTTGAAACAGTTGAGGCAAAGACTACAGGATTAATACCGTCAGCTACGGAATGCACTTAATAATTGCAGTGAAAGATGTGTATGGTATTCTGCCTTTAAATATATATTTGGACAAGATAAATACTTCAGTATCCTCAATATTAAAAAAATAAGAGATCATGTAAATAACGTAAAAATCGTTTTCGATTGGGAATAAATGACCTCCGAATTAACCAACAGTACAGTCATAACGAAAGGATAAGTCTTACTTGTTCATTCTGTAACGTAGAAGAGGATACAATCACTTTCTGTTGGATCATGATATGTAAAGAAACCCATTGTCATGCAGGCTTAAAAGGGGAATGCAGCTGGCTTTTAAAGATAGAAAGAAAAAAAGAGACATTGCAATGTACATCTTCTGCGACTTAAAACTAAGAGCAGAGAAAAATTCCAGTGCAGTGTAAAGGAATAATAATATATGAAGAAAAATGTGAATAAGGCACATAAGTGCATGTAGAAATTATCACTCGTAAGGAGCAAATATGATTATGTGCATTGGCATATTGCTTTTAATCACCTCCATTCAAACGGGCAGTCGGCCTTTTGAATATCTCTCTCTCTCTCTCTCTCTCTCTCTCTCTCTCTCTCTCTCTCTCTCTCTCCCTCTCCCTCTCAGACCGTAGGTTCACGTTTGCATTTGTAACAGACCCACGGCCTTTGCAAGAAAGATACTTTTTGCAGTTCTCATGACGGTGGCATCAACTTTGTTGGTAGAACGTAGGTAGAAATGGCAGCGGTAATAAGAGCAACACCAGGTGTGGCAGTAGCATTAGCTCATAGCAGGCGCAGCAGCATAAGACAAAGTAGCGCAGTAATAGTGAGGCCCAGCAACACACAGTACTCATAAGTAGTTCTAGCAATAACAACAGAACAGCTGCAGCACAACCACCACCAACAACAACAACGGCAGTGATAATAATTATTGACATGAGAATTATCTTCATCATCATCATCAGCAGCAGCAGCAGCAGCACAATAAAACCAGCACCAGGAACAGTAAAAGTAATGGCTTCCACAGCTGCACCTCTTACAACAACAGCAGCAACAACAGCAACAGCAGCAACATTAACAGCGACAAGAATAGCTGGAACAACAACTGCAGCAACATCTACATGTACAACATCAACAATAGTAACAGTAACACCGCCAACGACAACAACGATTACAGCTGCAGCAGCAGTGGCAGAAACAGCAACAATAGCAGCAGTAATAACGGCTCCAATAGCAGCAACAACAAGAGTAACCGCAGCAGCAACAGCAGCAGCAGCAGCAGCAGCAGCAACAACCACCACCACAACAAAAGCAGCAATTGGCATAAGCGACATTGCTCCAGCCCCGCATCACATCAGGCATTTTTCATGGAGAGGGGTGCCTGGTGAGAGAGAGCTGTCTGCCCGCCTGGAGGTTTGTGACTTTCCCTTGGCAGATCCCCCGGGGGGGGGGGGGGGGGGGGGGTCTGCGTTTTGTCAGCTGGATCCGCACTGACGTCTCATTCATCGCCATGGGTATGCGCTGTCTCCAGCTGTCTCCGCGCAACATGCACAGCATAAAAAGACACAGCATGCCCCGGGCGTTGGTTCTGCAGCATTCTGGACAACGTCTTGGCATGGCAGTTTCTGACTGACCCAGGTCAGAGATTTCTAGTACAACGTGTCACTGGGATTCTCCTCTTCTTGGCCAATCAGAAAAAGCACTCGAGCATCAATTTCGTCCGCAAAGCTTTTTCGGTGAAGCTATCAACGTGACACGCTGATCGACTTTTCCTTCTGCAGGCAGAATGGCCGTTTAATGTTGAGGCGATTTTTGTGAGTGCAACAAGTTGTTTATCACCGTGTGGATAGATGAACATGGATATGGAGATGGCACTTAGGGCTAGGCGCTGGGAATTGGTAGACAGTTTCTTTCTGAGTCTGGGTTGAGCTTTTTAAGTATGCCTGTGTGGTTTGAATCACAGGTCCACGGCAGTGGGTGATT